>WOVY01000395.1:992500-1062500 GCA_013436015.1 Rhipicephalus annulatus | reverse complement strand
ATTTTTTTGCCCCTCGGTCTGGCATGTGACGGTATTGACCTTTCGTACATGAACCCACCTAGTAAGCAGTCATTATTCTTAAGAGGTGTTACAAAACAAGAAGTTATTTTTTAATTCTTGTCATTAGGTAACAGCAGGGCCACACATGCATTTGGTGTTCAAACAGCGCCGGTAAAATTCGTCATAGACATAATTGCATCTTGCCTAGAGTACATTTTTAATCTATGTTTGTCAACAGGCGTTTTCTCTCGTAGCATGCAGATGACAAAGGTGATAGTAATATTAAAAAAAAGGCGACAAGAATGATCTTTCAAATTACCGCCCTGTATCAGTGTTGCCTGTTTTTTCGAAAGGTTTAGAGAAAGTGATTTAAGCGCGTTTTCTTTGTTTACTGACAACTTTGGTATCATACGTCCTGCACAGTTTGGTTTTCGTAAAAACAGGTGAACTGAATTAGCCCTAATGACCCAAAAGGAGTTTATATTGCAAAAATTTGAGGAAAAGAAGATGGTGCTTGGAATTTTTCTCGATTTTTCCAAGGCCTCTGACCTTATCAGTCATGATGTTTTGCTTAAAAAACTTGATCGCTACGGTATCCGCGGCGTAGCTCACTCTCTTATTACGTCCTACCTTCAGCACAGAACCCAGTTCGTAGCTATAGCCGGGGATCAATCGGAGTGGAAATCTGTAAGAACCGGCGTCCCACAGGAGACGCCGGTTCTTAGGATTTCGTTTACCGTCTTTCAAATTGCTTGGCGTATATTTCTCTGCAACTATGTCGTATGATTGCCAAGTGAATCACTTAGTTAGTAAATTATCTAGAGCAATATGTACTATGCGTCGCCATTGTTACTATCTTGCTACATCCATTATTATGATGTTATATAATTCCATGTTTCTTTCCCTAGTTCAATACGGAATTCTAGTCTGGAGGACGACTTCAGCTGAAAACATTCACAAGCTGGTGGTATTACAAAAAAGAGCAATACACCTCGTCTGCAGGGTGCCATATCTTTGGCATACTGCTGCTTTATTTACAAAGCCTAGAACAATAAGAATTGAATCTGTGTACACATATAGGCTATGTCGCATGTATAAAATAGAAAAAATTAAGAACGATAACGCTTTAACAAAATTGGCATCCTTACAGCAACATAATTCTTTTTATAAGTTTCGTCATACCCAACCTTAGATTGTTAATGAAAACAGAACTACATCCGGTGACCAAATGCTACAATCCTGTTTACCTACTGTGCTAAATCAACTACACAAAGAAAATGGTCTCAGTGTATCAACTCTGTCACTAAAAAAGCTACGCGACGTATTTATGTGATTGCTTGTGCTGCTAAGGGCTTATTTGTTTGTACTTTTCTCCGTCTTTAGCACTTCGCCTATTTTTTCCCCTTTGTTTCAAATGTTTCTATATTGACCTTGTTTATTTATTCCGACCATGGATGTTTACTGTTTTTGTGTTTTTTAAGTTTTTTCATTCATAATGTATACCATGTTTTTGTGTGACCGCTGTGAAGCTGCCCAGTGTATGAGGTGGCCAGGTTCCCCTCAAGCTGCTCAATGCAGCTTTTCTGCCTGGTCATCCTCGCAACTTTGATGTTGTGAGTAAACAATTCAATTCAATTCAAAGTGGGCTTTTTAGAAAGTTTTAAGCCTTTAACTGCTCGGTGCCCCGCCAACATTTCGTGGTAGAAAGAGGGGTGCCGCGTATGGCGGCAGAGGCTGGTAAGCGGGCGCAATGCGAATTCCTTGCCCGCTTCTGGATTACGCGTGCAGTAGGGACCTCCCGGCTGTGCACAGGGTTGCTGTTGGGCATGTCATGCATGGCACAATTGATTGGGTGGTAAAATAAAACAGAAAACAGACGACAGCTGTACTTAGGAAGAGTGTTACACTTGGAATTGTTTTGAGTTGTCCAGTGCCCTTCGCAGCTGCAGTGCCGTGAACTCAGTTACTATTTTCATTATTGCCGTTATTGTTTTTAATGCTTCAATTGCTGCAAGTGTACCCGGATTCCCATTTAATCCTCTATCGAGGGTGTTAAACCGGTGGATAAGGTATGACTCTCGTTGTTCAGGTTCTCGGTTTGATATAAAACCCGTCTCTAAGAGCGTTACTGATAGTTTGTCGAATGCATGGTCGGGAAGATTAAAATGTTTTGATAGGGGTAGATTTGGGGCTTATTTCGCATGGGCTCTGTGATTATTGAAGCGAATCCTAAATGATGTTTCTGTTTGTCTGATGTACTGCAAACTACACACGTTGAATTCGAGTAGGTATACCACATTAGAGGAATCGCATGTTAGGTTTCCTCGTATGTTAATCAAAAACTTGGATTGTGCGCTGGTTGCTTTGTGTGTTTCTCGCATCGCCTTACATACAGGGCATCGTGAGATTAAACAAGGTCGGCATGAATTATTGGGGGGTGAGGTATTCATTTGAGAGTGGACAAGTGTGTCTTTGAGTTTGCGTGGTCGTCGGTACACGACGCCTGGAGCGAATGGGAATGTGCGTTTCAGACGTTCACTCTGTTCCAGAATGTTGTAATGTCATTTAAGGATTTTGTTTACATTAGGGAAGTTTATGCTGTAAGTTAAGCAGAGGCTTGTTCGTTGTGGGTCTTCTTGCAGTGGTCGCTTCATAAGTAAGTCATCAGGCTTCAGTTTTCTCGATTTTTGAACAGCGTAATTAATTACTTGTGGGGGGTATTTTTGTTGCTCGAGCATAAGTTTTATCCTCTGTGAGCTCGTGTCAAAATCAGCGTCTCTTGAGCAGATTCGCTTAAACCGGTGAGCCTGGCTAAATGGGATACTGTTTTTACAGTGGCGCGGGTGATCGCTTTGGTAATGGAGGTATTGTTGTCGATCCGTTGGTTTGCGATATAGAGTTGTAAAGAGCTTGTCCTCTTCTATCGTTATGGTTACATGAAGAAAATTTACGGTTACTTGCGACTATGTGTGTGTGAAGTGTATGTTCGAATGTACAGCATTGTAAGTGTAGATAAAGGTGAGAAGTTCATCCTCGCTGTGGGTCCCTATCAGAAACATGTCCTCTATGTATCTTCTGCACAACAGTGGTTTTAAAAACATAGTGCAAGAAATTCCGATTCTAGCTTTCCCATAAATATATTGGCATAATTCGGTGCCATTTTGGTGCCCACAGTGGTCCCGCTGATTTGTCAAAAATACTCTTGGTTAAACTCGAATGAATTTCATTCGAGGACCATTCTCGTCAAAGTTGCGATGGCAGAGAAATCTGGGGTGTTAGATTGTCTATGGTTTGTGTACATGTTTTGTAATACAGCTATGCCGTCATCATGAGGAATATTCGTATACATTGAAGAGACATCAAGAGTAACCAAGTACGAGTTTTTCGGCACACACAGACCTGCAAGGTCTCGGAGAAAATGTGTGGTGTCTTTTATGTACGACGCGAGGGTGCATGGACTGTGGCTTATTAGTTTGTGCACGTACCCTGAAATAGGTTCAGTTATTGTACCGAGCTTCTCTCATAATCATATGGTGGTTTTGGGACGTTAAATCCCACAAATCAATCAAATCAATCAGTTATTGTACCATTTCCTGATATGATTGGTCGACCTTGGTTACCGGGTTTATGTATTTTCTGGAGGATGTAGAAGCGACCTTGACGAGGGTAGGCTACTCGCATCAATTCGTGGTCAGTGTTGGTTATCTTTTCTACATCAAACAGTTTCTTTAGTTCTGTTGATACGATACGTTTGTATTCGTCTGTCGGATCACCAGGGAGGCGTTCGTAAAATCTTGAGTCGTCTAGTTGGCGGTATGCTTCTTGTAAGTAGTTGGTTTTATTAAGGACTACAAGTGCTCCTTCTTTGTCAGCGGGTTTTATTGTTATGTCTGTCCTAGATGCCAGATTTCTCATACTCATTTTTTCAGATTTTGTCAAGTTTTCTCGGTTTACTTTCTGTCTGTGGTATTCGGGTACTATATCTTTCTGTACTGCGGTGATATGAAGGTCCAGGCACTTGTCTCAATTACTTTTCGGTGTTTATCATTTGTTTTACGACAGTGAATTGTTTCATGGTTAGCAGGCCTGTCCAAGAAATATTCACGCAACCTTAAGCTTCTAGCGTTGTTGTCCAGGTCTCGGAGCAAGTAGAATTCATCGAAAAATTTTGTGGTCGGGCAGAAGCTTACACCTTCAGATGGCAGTTTTCTTCGTCAGGTGACAAGCTCGTGTCCGATAGGTTTACAACCGCAGTGTCACAGGGTATATTCATAGACGGGTGCTCGTTTGTACCATTAGTGGTTTCCTGGGTGGTGGTGTTGTAGTGATAAGGAACTATATCAGGGAACACGGGGTTGGGCACATGGTCTCTTTTGAGTTTATGAATTTTTGTGGTCATGATGGCTTGGTATTTATTCTGTTCAAATTCTGTTAATTGGGTGATTTCTTCGTTCGATAAAGTGTTGTGGCGGAGAATGGTATTTGGCATAGCGACCAGTTTCTTTACCGGCTTATCACTGTGATTAAGAGCGATTTCTATTAGTTTAAGAGATGCTTCAAGTAGGACATTTTACCATGTTATTTGGTCGTGTTCGTCTATGTTTGTAGCGGCTGGTGTGAGGGAGAGTGTCATACCCTTGGGGGCCATTCTAGCACGATGGTACACTTGCAATGTTGATTGATGCATTTCATGTCTAATTCGTTTATCAGCAAGTTTTTGAACTTAAAGGAAGGTGGCATTGCCACTGGGAAGCGATGAGCTGGACTTACATTTCCGAAGTCAATCTTCTTTTGGGTGCGGAAATGGCACTAATGAAGTGCGCAGATTGTAGTTTTGTCCGGCAGGCCTGCGTCGCTGTAGCGAGGATTTCGGCGTTGGGCTCCCGGTGAACATGTTCGTAGGCAGTTCCGGGGTCCGCAATAGAGGGACGCGGTTTCATAGGTCTTCGTCTCGACATCCGCAATGGAGGAACGTGTGTTGGCTGTTCAGCAGACTTCCCCCCTAGTAGTGGCAGGGAGACCTGCCGATCTACGAAACCGCTTCCCTCTGGATGGATGGATGGACGGACGGACGGATGGATGGACGGACGGACGGACGGATGGATGGATGGATGGATCAATGGATGGATCGATGGATGGATCGATGGATGGATGGATGGATGGATGGATGGATGGATGGATGGATGGATGGATGGATGAATGTGTAGGCTTATGCCACTGGAGCGAAAGAGAGACATGCCTGAACGATAACCGATGCCAGCCCGGAACGTGGGCCGTGGCTTCATGTGCCACGGCCTAGCGCCTTCTTTATTTTCTTCTGTTGCCGTCGCGCGCTCTCCGGTATGCGCGCCGCCCGAACGAGGGCGCTACAGGGCCCCCCGTGTAGACTGGAAGTCGGAATGTGACATGCCGTTTGTGGTATTCCAACGGAAGATCATTCGTAGATGAGAGGCTTTCTAGGGCGGTCTCCAGGTACGCCGGCTTGAGTCGGTCCAAGCTGACTGTCTCTTCACGGCCGTTCTGAAGTAGAGAGGCAGTTTTGGGGGTGCGGTGAAGGACGCGGAATGGTCCGTCGTAGGCTGGTGTCAAAGGTGGTCTGACCGCGTCGTGGCGCACGAAAACATGAGTTGCAGTGGCCAGATAAGGGTGGACGAATATGGTCTTGTGTTCGGAAGGTCTGGGTGGAGTGGGTCGGAGGTCTTGAACACAGTCAAGGAGGCGTTGTAGGAATTGCTGTGGCTGGTCTGGTAGCTTCGTTGACGTGAAGAAGTCTCCCGGAAGCCGTATATAAGTGCCATACACCAGCTCTGCTGTTGAGCACTGCAGGTCTGCCCGGATGACAGCTCGTAAACCTAAGAGCACCATTGGCAAGGCATCAACCTAGGTGGCTCTATTGAGGCGGGTAGTCAAGGCGGTCTTCAGTTGTCGGTGAAGGCGTTCCACCATGCCGTTGGCGCAGGGATGATAAGCCGTGGTACGGCAATGTCTGGCTCCGAGGATGCGATTAAAGCAAGTAAACAGCGAGGACTCAAACTGACGTCCACGGTCTGTTGTCACGGTGCCAGGACCGCCAAAACGGGATACCCACGTAGAAATGAAAACGCGGGCAACTGTCTCGGCTGTGATATCTTGAATTGGAACAGCCTCTGGCCAGCGTGTGAAGCGATCGACCATGGTCAATATATAACGGTACCCATGAGACACTGGTAGAGGGCCCACAATGTCTAGATGAACATGGTCGAAACGACGGCCGGGTGGAAGGAAAGGTTGGGGCGGCGTCTTAGTATGACGGGCGACCTTTGTCATCTGGCAGGGCAGGCACATGTGCGTCCAAGCGCGCACATCACCGTTGATTCCGGGCCAGACATAGCGCTGGGTGAGAAGACGCTGAGTAGCCCGAATGCCAGGGTGACAGATGTCGTGTAAGGAGTGGAAAACGGTGCGTCGTAATGAAGCGGGAACGAAAGGGCGGGGAAGGTCAGTTGAGACACCGCACCACAAGCGCTCAGATGATAATGGATGAGGCACCAGGCGTAGTCGGAGAGAACGGGGGTTCTCCCGAAAAGCAGCAAGCTCTCTATCATCCTGCTGTGCCGAGAAGAATGAGGCCCAGTCGATGGTTGGCGGTGGAGAGTCAACCGCGGCTATACGAGAAAGGGCATCTGCGGCGGTGTTGTCAGCTCCTTTCACGTGGCGGATGTTAGTCGTGAACTCCGATATATAGGCCAGATGGCGGAGTTCACGGGGCACGTACTTGGAAGAGTTATTGCGGAAGAGCTCGACGACCGGAACTGGCGAACGAGTCTCTTGCAGGGGGCTCCGGAGTGCGGCAATTGAGGCGGCGAGTTCGTCGATGCGGGCCTAAAGGCGCGAAATCGTTGTGTCTGCTGGTGGTAAGGCAGCGCTGATAAATGGGGAGGTCGCTTCATGAACCTGATCGGCGAGCTCCGCCAGGCGGTCGAGATTGACGTCGCCGGCCGCCGCGAGGACGAGGCGGATTGGCTGAGAAAGGCGTTGGAGGAAGAGCTCGCGAAGCAACGCTGAGTGGGCCGAGACGTCGTGTTTCCCAAGAAGCTGTCGCATTCGGCGCAGTAGTTGGGAGGGGCGCCTGTGCAAGGATCTGCTGTAAGCGGACGCGTTCCGAAGGCATGAATCGTTCCAGCACCTTGTTTTTAAGGTACTGATATGGCGTAGTGTCCGAGGGGTTGGAGAGGACGTCGGAGAGCTCGCTGGCAACGTCAGGAGGAAGGACAGAGGCTACGTGGTAGTAGCGTGTCGTTTCCGAGGCGATGCGGTACAGGGATAATTGCGCCTCGACCTGATGAAACCAAACTTGCGGGTCCTGTGGCCAGAAAGATGGGAGACGCAGTTGCACGGCCGAGACGTCCTGCGGACGTGAGGCTTGTTCGGTTGAGGGTGCATTCGAGTCAGTCATTGTCGTCGTCCGAGGTCACCACTTGTAGGCTTATGCCACTGGAGCGAAAGAGAGACGCGCCTGAACGATAACCGATGCCAGCCCGGAACGTGGACCGTGGCTTCACGTGCCACGGCCTAGCGCCTTCTTTATTTTCTTCTGTCGCCGTCGCGCGCTCTCCGGTTTGCGCGCCGCCCGAACGAGGGCGCTACAGATGGATGGATGGATGGATGGATGGATGGATGGATGGATGGATGGATGGATGGATGGATGGATGGATGGATGGATGGATGGATGGATGGATGGATGGATGGATGGATGGGTGGGTGGGTGGATGGGTCGATGGGTGGATGGTTGGATGGATGGATGGATGGATGGATGGATGGATGGATGGATGGATGGATGGATGGACGGACGGACGGACGGACGGACGGACGGACGGACGGATATGGCTATACCCTTCAAATCGGAAGGTGGCTAGTGCCACCAAGCCGCAATACTTAGTGAACCAAAAGCTAGATTTATTTTTTCTCCTTTAAACAGCTAGGTTGAGGACTCGTGCTTTAGAGTGAAGGGTTTAGTTTTCACTCGTGCCTTGACTTTAGCCACTAATCAGATAACCTTCTTTTAGGTAATTGTACCCGCTTAAAGTCTATTTTGCCCTCCCTGTCCCTAAACGCGAGTTTTTTGAAAAACTCAGTGCCCTCATCCTGAACTATAGGGTGAAGCCCTTTAGAGAACATTATCCAGTGTTCGACAATTTCCCCTTCCTCTCCACACGCACTGCATACCGTGTCTACCTCTTCGTATTTGGCTCGATATGTCTTGGTTCGCAAAACTCCCGTCCTGGCCTCAAACAGTAGAGAACTACCCCGGGTGTTATCATAGATCCTTTCCTTGGCAATTTCCTGCTTAAAGGTTCGATAGGTCTCTAGTGTAGACTTCTCAATCATGCCAATTCTCCCCATATCGGTCTCAGCTTCTTTCAACTTCTTCTTAACCGACAATTCTTTTTGGATTGGCCCCCTGCTGTTTACCTGGTGGGAGTGTCAGTCATGTACCCATGAAGGCGAAGGTGGCACACACTTTCTTGGCCTGTTTGGCGTCACGTACTACGTGATTTTATTACGAGCTGGCAGCTGACCAATAGTTCTTTGTATACAACCTAACAGCACCAAGTCTGCAAGTACGAGACCCTCGTTAATGAATAATGAAAAATGTGTATACCTAAGTGTTGTATCCTGTATATAGTACCTGTAGTTTCGGTTTCTGTGTTTGAGTCGGCAACACTGGGTCCTTGAGATTGTATATACTTGTGGAACGTCTAATAAAAAAGAGAGTATGCAACCGCTACCCGTGAGTGCGAGGCACGTTACTCGATCACTAGAATGGCGACGAGTGTTTGAACCCGTCTGAGATAGTTCCCGGGGGATAACCAGCCACGCCCCCCAGATGGCTTTCGCTGGCATCGCCCCACCAAATCCGTTCCTTCCGACACCGGGTCGTCTCGTGCAGCCATGGTTCCGAAGGCACGACATGTTCAAGGTCTATCTGCTGGCGTCCGGTGCTTCAGAGTTCTCCCCAGAGCGACGCAAGGCTCTTCTACTACATTCCTTGGGACCCGAAGGTCAACGTATCTTCAATACTCTGTCTATTTCGCAGGCGACCGAAAAGACTGAGGAAGAAGGGACCGGAGGTACGCCCAACGTGTATGACTCCGCGGTAGCGGCATTGGCTAAGCACTTCGATGCCACCTGCAACCTGGTCGTCGAGTGCCACCGATTTCACCGTCGAATTCGGTTCCCAGGCGAGTCTATTCAAGAATACGTGACCGCGCTAACAGAGCTTGCCGCGATGTGCTCATTTATGTCGCAAGAAGAGTCCCTACGTGACCACTTTGTTGCCGGTGTGTCTTCGCATCGTATTCGGGAACGTCCTCTGTTAGAAGGGTCTTCGCTTTCGTTCAACAAGGCAGTTGCTCTCGCGAGTTAAATGAAGCAGGCAGCAGTGGAAATGAAGGAATTTTCCGTCTCTGTGCAACCAGTATCTGCGCAGTCTGGCACAAAAGGCGGTTCATCGTTGCAGTCACTGAATTCACTGCAGCGTGCTCGCACTTTCAGTCAACGCGATAAGGCAGCTACATCGGGGAACCACCCCCCCCCCCCCATCTCGACAGCGCTCTCCATCGAACTCGCAGCAACACGCGAATTCTTCGTGTTGCTTCAGGTGTGGTTCTAAACAGCATCGCGCTTCTTGGATACGCTGCCCAGCTAAAGGGAAAAAAATGGTTTCTTTGTGGCCGTATCAGACATTTCGAAAACGTTTGCAATCAGAAGCGGTCGCAAGCAGCTGTCCATGAAGTTTCAGTACATAGCCCGTTGCAGGATGAAACCGTCGAGGTTCTTGTAGTTCAACAGCCTCTTGCATCCGGAAGTCACTTTAACATTCAAATTGGGCAGGTCGCTATGAAGCTGTTAATTGATTCTGGCTCTTCCGTTTCCATTCTTTCAGGCAAGGTGTTTTACCAACATTTCTCTGGTGTGCCGCTTCTTCCTGTTCTTAGTGTGACGCTTTTGGATTATTCTCAAAGACCAATTTCGGTTCGAGGCTGCTTCTTTTCTGAAGTCTTTTTCGAGAATCGCAGCGCACCGCTTTTGTTTTATGTCGTCGAACAGGGTACTTCTCTCGTTGGCTTGGATGGTATTAAGGCCTTGAATCTGTGTATTGAAGGCTCTCAGCTGCAGTGTTTTCAAACCAGCACGGTACCGAATGCCGAAGAAGCTCGGACATGTCCAATAGAGCCAACTATGCAGCTGCCGTCAGACTTCAGAAGAAGTTTTGCTCACTCTTCCCAAATGAGCCGGGCCTTGCAAAGGGTTTTGTTCACAGGATTAAGACACGTGCTGGTGTTCAGCCAGTAGCATCAAAACGTCACCGGCTTCCTTTCATGTTACGACCACGCGTGTCTTCCGAACTGCAGCGCCTGGAAAGCTTGGACATCATTGAACGTATCGATGCGTCAGAATAGGTGTCCCCTATTATAGTCATTCAGAAGAAAGATGGAAGTATTAGGCTTTGTGTAGATTTACACGAACCTAACAAGGTCATCGTTCCGGACAGCTTTCCGCTGCCTCACATAGATGAGTTGCTTGAAGCCTCGGTAGTTGCCACGCACTTTTCGAAACTCGACTTAGCGTCTGCCTACCACCAAGTTCCGCTGGACCCTGACATCAGGGACTTGACAGCTTTTATAACACATGAAGGGCTTTACCGGTTCAAACGCATTTGTTTTGGGCTAGCCTCAGCACCTGCTGCTTTTCAGAGTATGATGTCTCGAATCCTTCGCAATTGTGCGGGTGTCCTTTTTACATCGATGATGTAATTATTTTTGGTAAATCAGCTGAGGAGCACAACAAGAACTTGGAGGCAGTGTTGCAGCGTATCAAAGACGCAGGTGTGAAGCTCAACAGCAAATGTGTGTTTAGAGTTCAGGAGCTCGAATTCTTCGGCCACAAGGTGACACCTTGTGGTATTTCGCCACTGTCAGGGAAAGTGGACGCAATTGTGGAAACCCCAGTTCCAAGAAATGCCGCTGAACTCGGCTCCTTTCTTGGGTTAGTGGAATACTACGCCAAGTTTGTGCCACACTTGGCCGAGATGGTAGAACCAATGAGGGCTCTTCTTAGCAAAGGCGAAACCTTCACCTGGTCTGTTGAGGTGGATAACAGTTTCCGCGTGGTAAAGGAGGTATTATCGTCAGATCTTGTCTTGCACATGTTTGATCCTGCGCTTCCAATTATCATTTCCACTGATGCATCCAAATGTGGTCTTGGAGCAGTCCTTCAGCAGCACGCCGATAATAAGCTTTGTACTGTTGCTTTTGCATCACGCACGCTATCTCCGATTGAAAGAAAGTACGCAGTTGGCGAGAAGGAAGCACTTGCATGCATTTGGGCATGCGAGCATTGGCATGCATACCTGTGGGGACGGAGCTTCACTCTCCGAATAGACCACCAGGCCCTCGTTTCACTTCTGTCTTCGCAGGGCTCAGGCCGACGCCCACTTGGAATCGCACGTTCGTGCACAAGGCTACTACGTTACAATTTCACGGTGGAGTACCAGAAAGGCTCATCTAACAGATTAGCCGATGCTCTTTCGCGGGTACCCGTTCATATGGCAGATGTAGAGCTGACTTTTGAAGAGGAAACTGTTTCCATGGCTCAACCAAGTTGCCTGACCAAAGAGCCGTTTGAACAAGCGGTTCTTGCTGACGCCACTCTTCAAAAGGTGAAGGTGTTTGTAAATGGGTCTTGGCCGTTGCACAGAGACTTGCCGGAAAGTCTGGAACCAAATTTCAGAGTTCGAGACGAATTGTCAGCGGTGAGCGAATTGTTGTTGCGTGCAGAGAGGCTTGTAGTTCCATCATCTCTCGTGGCTCAACTTGTGGCAACAGCACATGAAGCTCGCCAGGGTATCAGACGCACCAAAGCCAGACTAAGGGAGCAATTTTGGTGGCCCCGCATGGACATTCACGTGGAAGAAGCAGTCCACATATGTAGCATCTGTCAAGCAGCAGATGAAGCGGCAAAGACGTCGCCTGCCCCGCTGCAACCTGTCGAGCTACCAGAGAGACCATGGCAGAAACTTGCAATGGATATTGTTGGTCCCCTGGAGAGGGTGCCTCCAGATTGCAGATTTGTGCTGACACTCGTAGATTACTTCTCAAAATGACTAGAATTACAGTTTTCAAGGGAAATTTCCACAAGAACCGTGACCGAGTTCCTGCTCAACGTATTTGCACGGGAAGCTATCCTGAAGCGATAGTCTGGGATAATGGGCCCCGATTCACGTCAAAGAAATTTGTAAACTTCCTACAAGAACAAGCGATCCGCCTGTCGCACTCATTTGTTTATTACCCACAGGCAAACGGACAGATCGAGCAGTTCAACCACACGTTGAAGACTTACCTACAACTGACCCGTCTAGAACAACGTCGGCTGCAAACTGCTGTACAGGATTATCTCGCCGCATACAGGTGTACACAACACGCCACAACAGGAGTGGCCCCTGCGATGCTTTTACATGGAAGGCTGCCAAGAACGAAGCTTGACATCTTCGGCTTATCGCCCGAGTCCTTGGCAAAGGCACCCTACCAGGAGATGGCCAGGCTGCGGCAACGTGTCAAACGCAGGCAAGAGTACAGCAAAGCCTACACCGACAGGAGGCGAGCGGCAAAACCGACAACAGTGGCAGTAAAAGACATGGTGCGGGTGGAGAAACCATCGGTTTCATTCAAAGGTGACATCTCTTTCTCGAAGCCAAGAAAAGTCATCGAACAATGCGGCCCAGCATCCTTCATTCTCGATGACAGCAAAACATGGAACGCGGCAAAACTGTGCAAGTTGCCTGCTCGGCGCCCTTGTGACAATGGTCTTCAGCAACATTCTGCAGGGCGTGAATATTCGTTCCATTACGATCCCGTGGACGCGACGCTTCTCGCTGCAACATGGCAGCCAGCGTCCGCTGAGGCAACTGCTCCCACAGCAAAACCTGTGCCTAGTGCAGACTACGATTCCCGCTCGCCAACGAGACCAGCCGCCGGACAGTTTCCTGCTTCAGAAACTGTTTCACGCCCGCCCATGAACACTACAGAAGAACCTGTGGTGTCGTGCCCACCTGGTCGTCGCATTCAGCCGCACCGACAGAGACGGCGACCGGACAGATATGATTATAAAGTGTGAATGTGTAAATATTCCTTAGTTGGTGTACCTGTTACTTAATGTATTCAATATTTTTGGCATGTGTATAGATAATTTTGTGTGCATATATTGATGTGTACTTCTTGTTGTGAATTTCTCGTTTCACATAAAACTGTGCGCGATTAACCTATACTAACGTAGTAACACCTTCCCAAAATCAAAAAAATAAATCAGGGAGGGAAAATGTTGTATCCTGTATATAGTACCTGTAGTTTCGGTTTCTGTGTTTGAGTTGACAACACTGGGTCTTTGTGATTGTATATATTTGTGAAACGTCTAATAAAAAAGAGAGTATGCACCCGCTACCCGTGAGCGCGAGGCACGTCACTCAATCACTACACTAAGGGCTAGTTTTTTTTCGTGTTTTGACCCAATAATAAAGAAATATAACAGACAATAATGCCAAGGAATGTATAGGGGAAGTTATTAGACCAGTTGTAATGTATATGTGAAAAACGAAAAGTGGGTGTTAAAGATAACTTTCCGTGAGCAGGAACCGAACCTGCGACCTTCGAATAACGCGTTCGATGCTCTACCACTGAGCTACCACAGCGGCTATCCCTTCAGCCACTTTATTGGGTTTATATGTGAATTTAAACGGGGGAGTGTCAGTCATCGCCACCTGTAGCCAAGGAGGCGAGTGTGGCACACTCTTTGTGAGCCCGCTTTGCGTCACGTTGCACATGAACTTATTACGAGCCCACAGTTGACCAATAGTCCCTTGTATGCAACCTAACGCTACCAACTCTGCCAGTACGAGACCCCCGTTAACGAATAAGGGAAAGAAGTGAATACATAAGGGCTATATATATATATTGTTGGAAGAATACCGGTCATCTTTTGATGTCGCCCAACCTCCTCTCGACCGCACATCCACCGTTACGCATCGCACCGACACTGGCACACAGCCACCACTGCGGCAATGTCCATATCGCGTATCTCCCCCAGATCGCCATGTAATCGACGAGCATGTCGACGACATGCTTCGCCGTGATGTTATTCTACCCTCTAGCAGCCCCTGGCGTCTCCTGTCGTTCTCGTCACGAAGAAGGGCGGTTCTGTCCGTTTCTGTGTGGACTACCAACGCCTCAACAAGATCACTCGTAAGGACGTGTACCCACTACCGCGGGTAGATTACGCGATTGACAGCCTGCAAGGAGCAGAATTCTTTTCATCCCTTGATTTGCGCTCAGAGTACTGGCAAGTACCTATGGCTGAAGACGCTTGACCGAAGACCGCTTACGTTGCCCCCGACGGCTTGTACGAAATCAATGTCATGCCATTTGGGCTGTGCAATGTACCCGCCACCTTTGAGCGCATGAAGGATACTGTTCTGCGTGACCTGAAATGGCACAAGTGCCTTTGCTACCCCGATGACGTCGTCGTTTTCGCTCCGGACTTCTCGATGCATCTTCAACGCCTACGGCATGTTTAACGCGTCTGAGTGACGCCAGTCTGCAACTGAACCTAAAGAAGTGCCGATTTGCAGCTCGGCAGCTGACAATATTCCGCCACGTCGTGTCCAAGGACGGAATTCTCCCTGATCCAGCTAAGTTTCGGGCCATGGCCGAGTTCCCCAAGCCGACATCCGTCAAGGAACTGCGCAGTTTCGTAGGGCTGTGTTCCTACATTCGGTGGTTCATTTGAAACTTCGCGACTATCATATCGCCGCTGACGAAGCTCCTCGGAAGTAACGGGCCTCTCTATTCGTGGTCGTCACAGTGCGACGACGCTTTCACAACGCTCCGTCGGTTGTTGACGTCGTCTCCCATACTCCGCCACTAGGACCCTACGGCCCCTACAGAGGTACACACGGATGCCAGTGGTGTCGGCCTTGGCGCTGTCCTTGCGCCGCGCAAACCAGGGTTCCCGGAATATGTCGTGGCGTATGCAAGCCGTACGCTTACTAAGGCCGAGACTAATTACACCGTCACCGAGAAGGAATGTCTGGCAATCGTCTGGGCCCTTACAAAGTTCCGACCTTATTTGTATGGTCGCCCATTTGATGCCGTCACCGACCATCACGCACTATGCTGGTTGTCGTCATTGAAAAATCCCTCAGGCCGTCTCGCCCGGTAGGCACTCCGCCTGCAAGACTACGACATCCGCGTGCTGTACCGCAATGGAAGGCAACATGCTGACGCCGACGCCCTGTCACGCTCTCCCTTGCCTGACGACAGTGCCCACAACTCAGCGTCTCACCTTGCCATTTCTTCCATTAGCATTCATACTATTGCTACTGAACAGCGCAAGGATCAATGGATCGCCTCACTGATAGACTTGCTGGCTTATCCATCCACTCCAGCCACTCGCGCGTTGCGTCGTCAAGCCCACCATTTTGCCGTTCGTGATGACCTCCTCGGTGATCTAGTGGCTAAGGTACTCGGCTGATGACCCGCAGGGCGCGGGTTCGAATCCCGGCTGCGGCGGCTGCATTTCCGATGGAGGCGGAAGTGTTGTAGGCCCGTGGGTTCAGATTTGGGTGCACGTTAAAGAACCCCAGGTGGTCTAAAGTTCCGGAGCCCTCCAATACGGCGTCTCTCATAATCATATAGTGGTTTTGGGACGTTAAACCCCACATATCAATCAATCAACGACCTCCTCCACAGGCGCAATTACAACGGTGATGGCCGCCAAAGGCTACTAGTCATACCTCGCAGTATGCGCTCTGACATATGCGAGTTCTTTCATTCCGATCCGCAATGTGCGCACTCCGGGGTATTGAAGACTTACCACCGCATTCGCCAACGGTACTTTTGGCGCGGCATGTACCGCTACGTGCAGAAATTCGTTCGTTCCTGCATAGATTGTCAGCGCCAAAAAGCTTCAACACACCTGTCGCCGGTAGGTCTGCAACATTTACCTTGCCCTGCCAGGCCCTTTGGGCGCGTTGGCATCGATTTGTATGGGCCACTTCGACTGACATCGGCTGGTAACCGCTAGGCCATTGTCGCTGTGGACCACCTCACGCGATACGCCGAAACGGCCGCTCTCCCCGCGGCTACAGCGAGCGATGTGGCCTCCTTTCTGCTCCACCAGTTCATTTTGCGACGTGGTCCACACCAGGAACTGCTCAGTGACCGAGGCCGCGTCTTCCTGTCTGAAGTCGTTGAAGCCATTCTTAAAGAGTGCAATATTGTTCCCCGCAAAACTGCTGCTTACCACCCGCAGACGAATGGCCTCCCCGAACGCTTCAACCATACGCTTGGCGACATGCTCTCCAAGTACGTCACCGCCGATCACACAAATTGGTATTCCATTCTACCCTTCGTCACCTACGCATATAATACCGTCCCTCAGAGCAACACTGGCTTTTCGCCGTTTTTTTATTATGTGGAAAGCACCCGTCGCACACCATCGACACGATACTTCCGTACAAGCCAGATCCGTCTGAGTGGGCGCCTATTTCTGCTACAGCCAAGCTTGCTGAAGAGTGTCGAGAGCTTGCAAAGACCTTTACTGCGCACGATCAAGAGCGGCAAAAAAGCATTCGCGCTGACGCCAGCACTACTGCGCCCACGTTTCTCCCTGGAGCGCTCGTCTGGCTCTCGATCCCAACCACTGCAACTGGCCTATCTTCAAAACTATTGCCCAAATACGAAGGCCCCTACCGTGTCGTCAAATGCACTTCCCCTGTAAACTACTTGATTGAAGCAATCGAACCATCTTCGGACATGCGCCGTAGAGGACGCGACATTGTTAACGTGGAGCGCCTCAAGGCCTACCATGACCCACTCATTGTAACCACCTGTTAGGTCGCCAGGTGGCTCCCTTTTTGTACCCGGGGTAGTTGTGGCAAAGCCTTCGAACAGTGGGTCGTCCTCTCCAGTGCCTTCTAGTGGGTTGCCCTTTTTATCAGAAGAAGAGCAGCTCGTGCAGAGAGTCGGTCCCCGCATTGACGGTCGCTGTCGTGGATCATCAACGAGTGTCCGCCAATAAACGTCTTAGCAATATATATATATATATATATATATATATATATATATATATATATATATATATATATATATATATGTGTGTGTGTGTGTGTGTGTGTGTGTGTGTGTGTGTGTGTGTGTGTGTGTGTGTGTGTGTGTGTGTGTGTGTGTGTGTGTGTGTGTGTGTGTGTGTGTGTGTGTGTGTGTGTGTGTGTGTGTGTGTGTGTGTGTGTGACGTGACGTGAAAAGGCAGGGACGGTTGGTAGAAGCAGATAAGGGAGAAGTGCCGAACAGAATAAACATGTCGTATGAGCCAGGCCACGTCACCCATTCATCGTAGCGTCACACAAGTCGACAGGATGAAGACCTCGCAGCCACTTCATCAGTGTCTCATCATCGACGCAGTTCTACACAAGACGTCCTGACCACCTGACCATACGTCGTTTACGGAATCATCTCCTAGCCGCACACAGCGACCAGCACCATGACAGAATCATCGACCGACCTTCCCATCCCCAAGTAAACCGGAGCAGCGGACGATGGACCTGTACAGGACTGGTTCGACCTGTTCGAGTTCCACGCTACCGCTGCATCTTGGTCGGAACGGGAAAGGGTTACAAACTTCAGCGACTACGTTACCGCTGAGGCATATAAATTTTACCTCACCCACATATTCGACAACGATGAGTCTTGGCAAAAGATAAAACAAGAAATGATCGTTTGGTTTAAAAAATACGATGACGACTATGACGAAGACTTGCTTGTAACCCACCATCGACAGACAACTGCCCTCAGTCGTCCATTTTACAGGCAGTCTTGAATCATTCGAACGCACAACAAGATTCGACCTCTGACAAAAGACGAAGTGGCACACGAGTTCAGTGGCAGACGACAACGCGTATTTTGGGAAAAACACGGCCATCGAGCGCGCCTCCTTTCTGCACGAAAGTCGGCATTTGCGAAGTCATCGCTTCAGCATATGACCCGAGACGTTGCCCAACCACCTGATGCCGTTCACTCTTCGTCTGGCATACGTGGTCCATCACCTGGGTTTTCATCACGCGGTTCTTCAAGCGCTCCTAACGCTCACCATTTGCCTTATAAGGACGCCGTATTTATGGTATATGACCTGGCGCATCGGGAAAATACCCTGTCGAGCCATGCTCCTTCCACACGGGTTCATGCATCGCCATCCAGTCCATACACACTCTACAGTGGAAGAAACACTGAATGCTCCGACGCATCGAACGTCGCAAGCTACCAGGCGCAAGAATCACTCGCAGTGAACTGCGAAGAAGCCCTTGAAGAGCATAATGATGGCACATTACCAACTATGCCCGATAAGCAAGACACCAGCTCAACATGCATCAGCTGTCTACAGGACGCGTCAAACCTCGAAGGAAATGAATACCCGATTCCAGAAGGGGCGCCACTACAGCCATCTCCTGAGCAGCACTAGCAAAGCAAGCAAAACGAAGTTCACGAACTCAGAAAACAACGAGAGAGACTGCAACGAGGGCATCGGCGAACGCCAAATTCTATGGAAGCTCGTTCACCAGTTGAAGAACATCAAAAAATGGGATCTCCCAACCAACGAGACGTCAGACACCTTCGGACAAAAAAAAGCCGACAGAAACGCTCCCAGCGCCTGCTATTCCGCCAACTGCAACACCACAGAAAGCGCCGAGAAAGACGCGGAAGCACTGCTTGCAAACCGCAAGCACTCAGGCACTCCATCACAGTCTGTCGAGAAGCACGCAAGCAAGAAGCGTCAGAATTGCACCATTCACGGCAAAAAATACAACCCCGATGACATCTGAGCTGCCGATGCAGCAAAGCTTTCCAACCTTGGTCAGCCCGAACAAGAGTTCTAGCAGTACTGTCAGTATCCACGTGTATCCCACTATGTCCGGAACGCAACAGTCAGCCTCACCCAGCAGAGTTGTTATGAAGTTCGCCGGACTGCTCCGTCGGGCTTGAAGATTCAGTGAGATTGTGAAACTCCTTCGGGATGTGAAACTGTGAACTTGGCCATTGTTTTGTTTATTCTCTTTTTCAATTTGTTGTAGTTTGTAACGGGTGCCATCTTTCGGGGGGAGGGGGAATCCTGTGACGTAAAAAGGCAGGGACGGTTGGTAGAAGCAGATAAGGGAGAAGTGCAGAACAGAATAAACATGGCGTATCCAGGCCACGTCACCCTTTCATCTTAGCGTCAGATATATATATATATATATATATATATATATATATATATATATATATATATATATGTGTGTGTGTGTGTGTGTGTGTGTGTGTGTGTGTGTGTGTGTATTGATACTTGTATGGAACGGTCGCTCCGGCACAGCTGAAATGGCACCCAAAAGGAGGAAGACGACAACATGGTTGTTGTCAGTCGGATTCTCGAGCTTCTCCTGTTGTTGGCCTGCATGACTGTGCGCTCTTTAGGCCGTTAGCAAGACTCGCTGTCGGTGAATAAATCTACCCTGTAACATCTTTTGGTGGAAGGCGCGGGGTCTTCACACAACCCTAGAACTCCGCAGTGGACGCCAGCTTTGTCCAGCCGCGATGCCTGAAACCAGCACTCAGGCCTCGCCATCTGCGGCGGCGCCATCACCTGTAATTCCCCCCATCTTCCTGACCCTGGCACGTTTTCTGTGACGGACAGCGCGGACGTCGAAGAATGGCTGGTATTATTCGAGTGCGTCAGCAAGCACTACATGTGGAAGGAGACACTTATGCTGGCAAATATTCTATTCTACCTACGGGGTACGGCACGCGCCTGGTATGAGGCACATGAAGAATCACTTTCTAGGACACACGCAAGCAGAAGCTTCGCGACTTGTTCAGTCAGTCATTTTCTCGTCAGATGGCAGCCAGGCAGGAACTTGCGTCGCGTATTCAATCATCGACGGAGTCGTACGTCACGTACATCCAAGACGTACTGGCACTGTGCCGGAACTGACAAAAACATGTCCGAGGCGGACAAGATCAGCAACGTGTCGAAAGGCATTGCTGATGATGCTTTTCACATACTAATGTGTAAGAACTGTACCACCGTCAACTCCGTCATATCTGAATGCCGACAATTTGAACAAGCTAAAAGCAAGCGAATAACCCACCTCTTCACGAGACTACCAAGCACCACTGCGACTTCGTCTTGCGAGGATTCTGCAGCACCCCGTTCACTTTCGCCTCCTGCCAAAATCGCATGAATTGTTCGCCAGGAGCTGAAGGCCATGGCGCCCGCTTCCTCTCAGCCCTCTGCGCAAGACAACTGGGCAATTCTCGCTTAATAAAGCCGTCTTACGTCAGGAGTTTGCTAACCTGGGCGTCCAGGTTCCCCAGCCCGCCAGGCTCATGCCGCAGCGCGTGAGCACTCCTGTCCACAACGCTAACTACCACTCTGGTCCTTTTATCACTGCGGCAGCTTCGACTCCTCGGTTTCCACCACGCTACCGAAATCCACCTGTGTGGTGCACGCAGGATGATCGACCCATCTGGTTTTCTTGCTCTCTAGTGGGGCACATCTCCCGCCACTGCCGCAACAGGTGGTATTTCCGGCCAAGCTTTCCTAATGTCAACCGCCGTCAGGACCATGGACACTATTCGCAACCCGCTTCTCTGGATGACCATCTTCAGGACCCTTCACCTGGCCGTTCATCTCCACGCTCTGAACCGTCCTAGGCTGACGTCGTCGTCCGAAGAAACTGGTCTAGCTGCTCACCATCACCTCAGGGTCGGCCGTCACGCTCCCGTCAACGCCGCCACTCTCCGTCACCGGCTTATTCAGGTCATACCCCGGGAAACTGACGAATTCAGCTCCTGGAGGTGGCGTTGCATTGACGACTCGAAACGAAAACCCTCTACCGGCTACAAATTCAAGGCGCAATTTACTTCGAGTGTTCGTTGATGGCCACGCCGTTGCTGTTCTAATTGACACTGGTGCCCAAGTATCTGTTAGGAGTTCCATACCTCGAACTTCGATCTAGCCTCGAAAAGGTTCTCACACCTGCTATGTTCTGTACTGTTCGAGTGGCCAACGGACGTCGAACATCGGTGATTGACATGTGCACTGACCGCGTTATTGTTGCCGGCCACCACTGTTCCGTTTTCTTCGCAGTCTTCGATGCTTGCCCACACAACGTCATCCTTGGAATTGATTTCTAAACCGCTCACTCCACCCTCATCGATTCTTCTACCGGTATTTTACGGCTTGAATTGCCTTTGTGCACCGATTTCACTCCTTCAAGTTGCACTCGGCTACAATCAGTGGAGTCTCTACGGCTACCGCCCCAGGCTGCTATGTACATTCCTGTGTCGCGCTTTCCGTCCGTTCCTAATAGAGACTATACAGTGGCTCTCCTCATTGATTTGACCCTTACGCACCACTTCGCACTACCACATACTATAGTGGTTAATGCTAACAACACGGCGCTACTTCCAGTTCTGAACTTCTCTAAGTCTACCCAAGTTCTTCCCCAAGGCATCACTTTAGCCGATCTTTCCACCCTTGATGAATGTTCGATTTGTTTTTTTGCCTCTGACACTAAGACTGTGGTGAAACCTGTCATCACCCCGCAATATAAGGCGTTTCTCGACAAAATGATATCTAGCGACCTCTTACCTTCCCGGGGTGTTCTATTTTCTTACCTGGATATCTTTTGCGTCAACGACCGTCTCCTGGGGCACACAAGTGCCGTAACCCAGCGCATCGACACCGGCGACGCCAGTCCACTTCACAAACGCCCTTATCGCGTGTAACATGCTGAGCGCCAAGTTATACAGAAGGAGGTCAAGAAAATGCTGAGCAAAGACGTCATTGAGCCTTCATCGTGTCCTTGGGCATCTTCTGTGGTCTTAGTTAAAAAGAAGGACAACACCTGGCGCTTTTGCGTCGACTATCGCCACGTGAATCGGATCACCAAGAAGGACGTTTATCCTCTATTTTGAATCGATGATGCGCTCGACTGCCTCCATGGCGCCAACTATTTCTCGTCCCTTGACCTTCGATCCGGATACTGGCAAATTTAGGTTGACGACCGCGACCACGAGAAGACGCCATTCATCACACCCTACGGTCTTTACCAAATCAAATACATGCCTTTTGGCTTGTGCAATGCCCCGGCTACTTTTGTACGTATAATGGACTCCCTTCTCCGCGGTTTCAAATGGTCGACCTACCTTTGCTATAAGGACGATGTAATCGTTTTCTCACCCTCCTTCGAAAGCCACCTGTCTCGTCTCTCAGCAACTCTTGAAGTTTTTCGTTGCGCTGGTCTCCAACTGAATTCGTCGAAATGCTGATTTGGACGCCGGCTGATTAAACTACTTAGCCACCTTGTGGACGCCACTGGTGTTCAACCCGACCATGACAAAATCCGTGCAGTCCGAGAATTCCCGGTTCCGCGTTCCAGACAAGAAGTTCACAGTTTTATTGGGCTCTGCTCATACTTCCGCCGCTTTGTCTTCAACTTCGTGGATATTTCTAGGCCCCTCACGGATCTCCTTAAAAATAATGTGGCCTTTTCTTGGGGAAAGGACCAAAAATATTCCCTTGTGTCGTTGATTACCGGCCTCACATAACCACCTGTGTTGGCTCATTTTGATCTAGTGGCTCGAACAGAGCTTCGCACCGATGCAAGCGGCCATTGGCATTGGTGCTATACTGGCTCAGATACAGAATAGCACCACCCATGTGATAGCCTACGCTAGTCGCCGTCCGTCGCAAGCGGAAAAAATTATTCCTTCACAGAGCGGGAATGCTTAGCCCTCTTTTGGGACATTTCGAAACTCCGTCCATACTTATACAGACGTCCGTTCGCAGTCATCACGGACCATCATGCGCTTTGCTGGCTGTCGACGCTTAAGGACCCTACAGAAAGACACGGCCGATGGGAACTTCGATTACAGGAGTACACGTTTTCAGTTGCGTACAAATCTGGAAAGCTGCACAGCGATGCAGACTGCTTATACCAGCACCCCGCTGATCCCCCTAACTCCACTGATTTGGAATCCGATGCACGCGTTTTAGCCATCACTGACTTTCTGAACGTGGCCTACTAACAGCGCCGAGAGACATCGCTGCTCACCATCACTGACCGCCGTTGATCGCTTCATACTGACCCTTCCCTTAGCAGACTCCTGTTTCAAGACAACGTTTTGTACCGCCGCAACTTACACCCCGACGGCACGGAACCTTTACTTGTCGTACCACATCACCTGCGAAAATATGTTCTGCGACAATTCTACGATGCTCCAACTTCTGGACATCTAGGAGTCTCCAGAACTTACGACCGCGTTCGACGACGAGTATTCTGGATCTCTACCACTCAGTTCGCCGTTACGTCGCATCTTGTGACCTCTGCCAGCGCCGAAAGAAGCCTACGACTCCTTCTGCCGGTCTTCTTCAACCCATCGAAGTTCCAGCCGAGCCGTTTTATTGAGTGGCGTTGGACTTGCTAGGTCCTTTTTCTACTTCTACAAGAGGAAATAAATGGATCGCAGTGGCTACAGATTATGCCACTCAATATACAATCACTCGAGTGCTAAAACCAGCTGCGCAACTGATGTTGCCGACTTCCTGCTCTACGACATTATTTTCCTGCATGGCACTCCGTCTCACCTTCTCACAGACCATGGTCGATACGTTCTATCTCGTGTGGTTGATGATCTACTTCGATCTTGTGCTACCCGTCAAAACTTCACCCCATCTTACCATCCTCAGACTAACTAACGGCCTTACGGAGCGCCTAAGCCGCACATTGACAGATATGATTTCCATGTACGTATCTACCAACCACACTGATTGGGACATAGCTCTGCTGTTCGTGACCTTTGCCTTTACCTTATCGCGTCTTGAAACAGTGGGCTACTCCCCATTTCTTCTACTCTTCCGACGTCATCCCGTGCTGCTCTTTGTCACACTGCTTTCATCTGACCATCAATCCTCCACTTTGTACGCTCAAGATGCCACCACCCATGTCATCACGGCACGCGCGGTAGCCCGCGCTCGGTTATCGTCGTCGCAGACAGCACAAAAGTCTCTTTACGACCGTCGACTTAGGGATGTCGTTTTTTCTCCGGGATGTCTTGTTCTCCTGTGGCTCCCATTTCGACGTGTTGGCCTCTGCGAGAATATATTATCGGGATACGCTAGGCTCTACCGATTCCTTCGTCAGGTCACACCTGTGACCTACGGGATTGCCGCTACCACAAACTCATCGGCTGCTGCACCCAGAACGGAAGTAGTCCACGTTCCTCGTCTCAAGTCCTACAAGGCTGACTTGCTCATTTAACAGGCACCCAGACGGTGTCTTACCGGCCGGGTTGACGATGCGTGTATGAAACTGTCGCTCCGGCACAGCTGAAATGGCACCCAAAAGGACTCTCGAGCTACCCCATTGGGCTGCATGACTGTGCGCTCTTTAATTCGTTATCAAGACCCGCTGTCGGTGAATAAATCTTCACAACAATATATATATATATATATATATATATATATATATATATATATAGTGGGAGTAATAATTCAATGGGCCAGTTAGTCTTCGTGAAGGTATGGGATATGGCACAACGAGAGCGTGGTCAACAAGGATAAATATATTTATTTCCCAACAGTTTCGGGAGGGGTCCTCCCTTCATCAGGGGATGAGTTATACTGACATGAACTTCCAAACTTCGTTGCTGCCGCGTCCCTCTCGCCTTGAAAGATGTTTGCGAGAGCGAGAGGGAACAAAAAAAGGAAAGAAAGAAAAAAAACAAAAAACAAAAAGGGGGAAGAAAAAAGACGAGAAAAAGAAAAAGAAAGAAAAGAAAGAAAGCAAAAAAGAGGAAGAACCACTGTCAACACTGAGTTCTCAGTGTTGACAGTGGTCCTTCCTCTTTTTTACTTTCTTTCTTTTCTTTTTCTTTCTTTCGTCTTTTTTTCTTCCCCTTTTTGTTTTTTGTTTTTCTCTTTCTTTTCTTTTTTTAGTTCCTTCTCGCTCTTGCAAACATTTTGCAAGGTGAGAGCGACGCGGCAGCAACGAAGTTTGGAAGTTCATGTCAGTATAACTCATCCCCTGATGAAGGGAGGATCCCTCCCGAAACTGTTGGGAAATAAATATATTTATCCTTGTTGACAACGCTCCCGTTATGTCATATCCCATACATACATATATATATATATCTATATATATATGTATATAGTCTAGTAGATCCTCCGTGAGCGGTCACCACGTGATTTATTTCGACGTTTCGGCCTAGAGTCTGGCCTTCATCAGGAATAAAGATACAGTTTGTCGGTGCTCAGCTTTATACAATCTCAAATCAGAGGGCAGGGAAAGAGAGAAAAAAAAGGAAAGAAAAAAAAGAAAAAAAGGACAGAAAAAAGAAAAAAGAGAAAATGATATACGGTGGACACCCCTCGGGTGCCCCCCTTCCACTTTTCCCTCGACTTCCCCCCCATCTCTCTCCCCCCTCTCCCCTTCACCTTTCTGATGTCAGCGGTCTGTGTATGTTTCCGTTCACTAGCGCATTCCTCCCGATCAGACGGCCCCTCCTGGCACTGGCGGTTCGGTGTGGGGCAAAAAAGAGCTTTTCAGGAAGTCCTAAGTCTTTAACTACTCGGGGTCCCGTAAACAATTCGTCGTAGAAGGACGGGGGCCGCGTATTGTGGCAGAGGCTGGTCAGCGGGCATTTTAGGAAGTTCTAAGCCTTTAACTACTCCGCGCCCTGTCAACATTTCGTCGTAAAAATAGGTGTGCCCCGTATTGCGGTAGGCTGTGCAAACGCGTGCAATGCGAATTCCTGGCCCGCTTCTAAATTACGCGTGTCGTGGGGGCCTCCCGGCTGTGCACATGGTTGCTGTTGGGCATGTCGTGCATGGCACAATTGATTGGGTAGTAAAATAAATCAGAAAACAGACGACAGCTGCACTTAGGAAGAGTAGTTACACTTGGAATTGTTTTAGGTTGTTCAGTGCCCTTCGCAGCTGCAGTGCCGTGAACTCAGTTACTATTTTCATTGTTGCCGTTACTGTTTTCTAATGCTTTAATTGCTGCAAGTGTACCAGGATTCTCATTTATTCCTCTATTAAGGGTGTTAAATCGGTGGATAAGGTATGACTCTCGTTGTTCACGTTCTCGATTTGATTTAAATCCCGTTTCTAAGAGCGTTACTGATAGTTTGTCGAATGCATGGTCGGGAAGATTGAGATGTTTTGATAGAGGTAGACTTGGGGCTGATTTCGCATGGGCTCTGTGATTATTGAAGCGAATCCTAAATGGTGTTTCTGTTTGTCCGATGTACTGCATACCACACACGTTGCATTCGAGTAGGTACACCACATTAGAGGAATCGCATGTTAGGTTTCCTCGTATGTTAATCGAAAACTTGGATTGCGTGCTGGTTGCTTTGTCTGTTTCTCGCATCGCCTTGCATACAAGACATCGTGGCTTTAAGCAAGGGCGGCATGAATTATTGGGGGGTGATGTGTTAATTTGGGAGTGGACAAGGGTGTCTTTGAGGTTACGTGGTCGTCGGTAAACGACGCCTGGAGCGGATGGGAATGCGCGTTTCAGACGTTCACTTTGTTCCAGAATGTTGTAATGTCGTTTAAGGATTTTGTTTACATTGGGGAAGTTTGTGCTGTAAGTCAAGCAGAGGTTTGTTCGTTGTGGGTCTTCTCGTGGTGGTCGCTTCATAAGTAAGTCTTCACGCTTTAGTTTTCTCGCTTTTTGAACAGCGTCATTAATTACATGTGGGGGGTATTTTTGTTCTCGAGCATAAGTTTTAGCCTCTGTGAGCTCGTGTCAAAGTCAGCGTCTCTTGAGCAGATTCGCTTAAACCGGTGAGCCTGGCTAAATGGGATACTGTTTTTACAGTGGCGCGGGTGATCGCTTTGGTAATGGAGGTATTGTTGTCGATCCGTTGGTTTGCGATATAGGGTTGCAGAGCTTCTCTTCTTCTATCGTTATGGTAACATCAAGAAAATTTACGGTAACTTGCGAGTATGTGTGTGTGAAGTGTATGTTCGGATGTACAGCATTGTAAGTGTCTGTAAAGCTGAGAAGTTCGTCCTCGCTGTGGGTCCAAATAAGAAAGATGTCGTCTATGTATCTTCTGTATAACATTGGTTTCAAGGAACTTTGTGCAAGAAATTCAGATTCTAGCTTTCCCATAAATATGTTGGCATAATTAGGTGCCATTTTGGTGCCCATAGCGGTCCCGCTGATTTGTCGAAAATACTCTTGGTTAAACTCGAATGAATTTAATTCGAGGACCATCCTCGTCAATGTTGCAATGGCAGAGAAATCTGGGGTGTTAGATTGTCTATGGTTTGTGTACATGTTTTTTAATGCAGCTATGCCGTCATCGTGAGGAATATTTGTATATAATGAAGAGACATCAAGAGTAACCAAGTACGAGTTTTTCGGCACACAGATACCCGCAATGTCTCGAAGAAAATGTGTGGTGTCTTTTATGTACGACGCGAGGGTACATGGAATGTGGCTTATTAGTTTGTCCACGTACCCTGATATGGGTTCAGTTATTGTACCGATGCCTGATATGATTGGTCGACCTGGGTTACCGGGTTTATTAATTTTTGGGAGGATGTAGAAGCGACCTGGACGAGGGTATGCTGCTTGCATCAGTTTGTGGTCAGTGTTGGTTATCTTTTCTGCGTCCAACAGTTTCTTTAGTTCTGTTGATACGATAAGTTTGTATTCGTCTGTCGGATCACCTGGGAGGCGTTCGTAAAATCTTGAGTCGTCTAGTTGGCGGTATGCTTCTTGCAGGTAGTTGGTTGTATTAAGGATTACAATTGCTCCTCCTTTGTCAGCGGGTTTTATTGTTATGTCTGTCCTAGATGCCAAATTTTTCATACTTATTTTTTCAGATTTGGTCAAGTTTTCTCGGTTTCCTTTCTGTCTGTGGTATTCGTGTACTATATCTTTCTGTACTGCGGTGATATAAAGGTCGAAGCACTTGTCTCGATTACTGTTCGGTGTACAATCATTTGATTTACGAGGGTGAATTGTTTCGTGGTTAGAAGGCCTATCCAAGAAATATTCGCGCAACCTTAAGCTATATATTTGTGTATATATATATATATATATATATATATATATATATATATATATATATATATATATATATATATATATATATATATAACAGAAAAGAATGGTAACGACAATGGAGGTGCTTTGCAGACTCTCGGTAGCGAGACTGTAGCTTTTGCAGAGGAAGACGAAGAGGGCGCTCTGTGTACAGCTGATTCTGAAACTCATTGTTTTGCTGTCGCTAGTTGTTTCCATATTTTGTTCTCGCTACCACGACAATGGTGAAGGCGCTAGACCATGACACCACCTGATGCTCTACACTCCCCAGGGGAGCCGTTCATCGAGCCCGGACGCACTTATAGAAACGTCCGTGCATTGCTTCAGTCGTCACTTGCGAGACCTTCTTCCTGAGTTCACCCCCTCGCAGCAGCCTTCTCCAAGGCAGCGCTCACCTCTACCAATGGCCACCGCCAAACCACAGTATGTACCCCTTGACAGTGGTCCTCCCACCTCATCTCAGGTAACCCTTTTCTCACCACTGGTTCCTGATCGCTTTGGCAGTGGTGCACATGAAGGCGTTGAAGACTGGCTTGATCACTATGAACGTGTCGCCAACAATAACCAGTAGTCTGTTGAACAAAAGCTCTCCCGCACCCACTTCTATCTCGCAGACAGTGCTCGTGCTTGGTACGAAAACAGAGAAGGCAGTTTGTCAACATGGAGGGACTATAAACGGTAGATGATTGACACATTTGCCAATTTTTACCGGCATGACCGTGCGCTGCAATTACTCGAGCTGCGGGTTCCAAAACCCAACGAAACATAGAAGTGTGGCAGCTTGGGCTAGTTGGTATGGCATGATGATAGTTATAGCGCGAGAACAAAACGACGACACAGAGACAAGAAGGACACGAAAGACACAACAGCCGCAATGTTCGCTGAAGAGATGGCTCGTCTCTTCCGTAGAGCCAGCCCGCACATGACCGACTACAAGAGGTTGAGCTACGTTATGCGCGGCGTCAAAGGGAAGTTGTTCACCGGACTTCTACTCAAACCGCGCATCACCGTGGCGGACTTCATCAAGGAAGCTACGGCTATTGAGCGGGAACTTCAACTACGGGGCCAAGAGTACGATCGCTTGTCCAGCAGCGCCCACATTCAAGCCACCGCTGTGGCGTAGGACAATCAAAGCAGCTTGCGTGATTAATTGCGAAAGATTGTTCGCGTGGAGCTGCAAAAGTTGCATAAGCTGCGGCAGCCGTCCACAAGTCTTGCCCTCATCTTATGTTTGAAAGCTTCGAGAATCATGCAGCTCGTCTGGGCGCGGCTGGATACCCGGCACAGTTTTTAGCTAGCGTTTGTGAAAGCCTTCTTAAAAATACAAGGGCGGTGGTGCAAGCGTCGAAGGAAGGGAGAGGAGGCCTATTTATGTTATGCCTTACTTACATAGTGTTTTCCACAATGTAAAAAACGTGGCTAATAAGTACGGCGTTGATGTACTGTTTTCAGCGCCGACAAAGTTAGGTCAGATCTGTTCGTTAATGACTAAACAAACGAAGGTAA
This sequence comes from Rhipicephalus annulatus, assembly GCA_013436015.1. Lineage (NCBI taxonomy): Eukaryota > Metazoa > Arthropoda > Arachnida > Ixodida > Ixodidae > Rhipicephalus > Rhipicephalus annulatus. The sequence continues at coordinate 1,032,799 of WOVY01000395.1, read as the reverse complement.
AATGCACAAAAAAGCATGCGAACTTGTTCATTAGGTGTGTATTTGCTGTTGTATATCTGATCCCTTTGTCGTGTGGGAGGGTGTACATAGGGCAGACGGGGCGTTGCCTCACCGAACGTTTGCGTGAGCACAGTCTGGCCGTAAAAGGAAAAAAATGGTGGTCATTTAGATTTCCACTGTAGGACATGCGGTTGCACCCCCCGGTTTGAGAATGCGTCAGTCATGGCTAAGGCAAGTGAAAAAACCGAAAGGAAGATTATCGAAGCGTACTTTATCAGGCAATATAACGACAAGTGCATAAGCATGTCTTCAATTTCACTTTCGGACAGGGATATGGTCTTCCTACATGGTCATGCGTAATGTTGTGGCTAACGCCTTACATTGTGTTCTCTTCCATTTCTCTTCTTTTGTTTTGTTCATGAGTGTTCTTGTTTTATTCCCCATGTGACGCAACGTAACGTTTTGTAAAGTTTTATGTTATTATAGTTTTTTACTCTCTCGGCGTACTGCTTCTTCGGGTTGCTCAATTGGCGCTGCTTGGAGAGAATATAAAAATGTTATTTTAATGTTTTATTCGGTGATAAGCGCTATTTTAGTGCTTTTTAAACAAAAGTCTCTAGAGTACGTTTTCATTTTTTCATGCCTTTGTTGATGCTTGGTGCAATAAGTAATAAAAGATAAATTTTAAAAAAGATGAGCGCACACCTTGGGAATACGCAGTTTAGATTGTGGTGGGTATCACTTTTGTATTTTGCCATTTTTCACTTTTGTCATTGTATCCCGGCGGCGGCGGCTGCATTTCTGATGGAGGCGGAAATGTTGTAGGCCCGTGTACTCAGATTTAGGTGCACGTTAAAGAACCCCAGGTGGTCAAAATTTCCGGAGCCCTCCACTACGGCGTCTCTCATAATCAAATGGTGGTTTTGGGACGTTAAACCTCACATATCTATTTATCTACTTTTGTTATTGTGGTGGCAGTCCATTATGATTTGATTTGTTTTGGGTCGGCTTTGTTTGCGGCATCTTTGGTTTTGTGCGCATCGTGGAAGCGCAGTGTAGCATGCGTATGTATTGGCTTCAAGAAACGACAATAAAAAGTTCGTAGACTGCGCTTTTTCCTTTCTCTCTTGTTTTCCTTCAAGTTTTTGCAGCAATTCAATTTTTCACGTTTCAACCTTTTCAGCCATGGTCTGACAATCTACGTGTCAACGATGACTACGAACTACGCCGGGACGACGCTGATTCTCAAGGACCTCCTTGTCTCGGCCTCATTTTGACAACCGCCATGGCAACAATGACGACAGTTTGACTGGTCACGAGCCATATTTAGGACGTCGACCACGCTCTCCGTCTCCGGCCTATGCGCCTTTGTCACTCCGCCGCACTACTACGCTGCTGACGTCATTGGAAGGAGGTTAACCCGTCCACGCCGGGGAAACTGAAGGCGGCGACCTTCGGGGGTGAGGTTGCAGGCCGTCAAGGCGACGAAAAAAGACGCTTCTTATTACTAGACGCCCCTTACTAGCCCACTGTTCGTAACACCGATGAAATAGTGACCACAGATTTTATGGTTTTGTTGACGGACAGCAAGTAACAGTCTTATTTGAAACTAGTGCCGACTTTTCTAATAAAGTGAAACCATCACCGTACGCCTCAAGAAAGTAAAGACGACGTGGACGGGACCTCACCCGAGGACAGCAGGCAGCCAGCAGTTCATGCCTGTCGAAAGATGCACAGCGAGACTCGACATCAGTGGCACTTCTTTCGTCACGACGTTGGTCATCCTCACCTCGTGCTGCAAGGGCCTGAGTATAGGGATGAACTTCTTGAGATTATATGGCGCCGTCATCACCATTACGGACCATTCAATTACGTTCCGCAACAGCCATGGTTTAGTCGACTGTTCAAGCAGGATACGTAACACTATACGTATATTTGATGATGATGTGGTTGTCCCGCCACTGTCACACGCTCTTGTTTTAGTAGAAAGGCGCGAAAAGTTTGACGGCGAAGGCATTGCCGGCCGACTTGACTCGCTGCTATTTAGCCTTGGCATTTCAGTCGCACGAGGTATCGCCCGTATCACTGGTGGACACACGAACTTGCTCCTGATGAATTCACGTGCTCCGCGCCGGCACCTGTCGAAGAGCACAATAAACAGCTACCGCTTCCTTCGACAATATTGTAGAAATGTAAGGCAGCTTACATTTATCAGTACTGGACGAAGCGCCTAAGCAAGAATCAGAACCAGTTCTTGACGTGTGCCCCACTCTGTCAAAGGACGAGCGACAGAGACACTTTCAGATGTTAGTTGAATTCCACGACTGCTTTTCATCGACATCACGAGTTGATCGAACGCCGTTAACAAAGCATTAAATAATTATCCAATAATCACTGAAGAGACGGCGAGACCTATTCACCAGAATCCTTATTGTGTGGCTCTAAAGAAACGCAAGTCATACAACAACAAGTGACGTAAATGCTTTAAGAGCCGTCACAGAGCCCCTGGGCATCACCTGCACAGCTTGTAAAGAAAAAAACAGAACCTTTCGTTTTTGCACGAACTACAGTAAGCTGAATCAGGTGACCAAGAAAGCCATGTACCCGCTCCTACGAATTGAAGACTTTCTTGACAGACTTTGGCACCCTCGCTACTTTTTTTCATGGACTTGAGGAGTGCAAACTAGCAAATCAAGGTAGACCCAAGAGACCAAAAACAATCGCTTTTGTGACGCCAGATGGTTTTTTATATGAATTTAAGGTCTTGCGCTCCGGTTTGTGCTCCACACCCACGACTTTTCAAAGGCTAACGGAAACCGTACTTTCGGGATTGAAGTGGAAGACCCACCTCGTCTATTTCGACGACGTCCTATTGTTTTCGGCAACTTTTGACGGGCATCTCAAAAGGCTGGAAGTTGTTTTTTACGTGCCAACTGGTCAGCGGGCCTCACATTGAAACCAAAGAAATGTCATTTCTGTTTTCATAAATGAACTTCAGTTTCTGTGTCACGTCGTGAGCTACGCAGGCGTTTGGCCCGACCTTGATAAAATTGCAGCCGTCACAGAGTTCTCACTACCGTCCGACGAGAATGCTGTAGGACGCTTCCTGAGCCTTTGTGCCTAATGTCATGGGTTTATCACAGACTTGTCTGACTGGTCTCACGAGGGACGACGTCGCTTTTGAGTGAAACGGAAAATAGGTTTCTCCCTTTAATGGCCTGTGTCAACGTTATCAAACACCCCCAGTGGTTGCCCACTTCGACAAAGAAGCCCCTAGAATGCTTCACACTGACGCTATCAATGTGGGTCGGGGTTTGTACTTGTGCAACAGCAAGAGTTCACATAAAGAGCGATCGCCTACGCAAGCTGAACGCTAACACAGAAAGAATGCCTCGCCGTAGTACGGGCTGTAATGAAATTTCGCCTGTAGTTGTATGGCAGGCACTTTCGAGTTGTTAGCGACCATAATTCACTTTGCTGGTACTAATCTAAAACGTCCCACTGGTCGATTAGCGAGCTAAAGCCTTAGGCTGCAAGAGTTTACATGACAGTTGTACATAAGTCGGGGAAGCTACATATGGATGGCGACTGCCTGTCCCGAATACCAATAGAGTGAGCTATACTACCTGATGAGGAAGATACTGTGTTTATTGGGGTCCTCGATACGTCTACCATCGCCCATTAACAACGTGAAAACCCTGAGTTGCTTGGTTTGACTAATTTCTTGAAAATACGATCTCAGAGTGCACCCAGAGTTTTTGCTAAAGTGTCATCGTCTTTTTTCGTACAGAACAGCAACCTATGCGAAAGAAATTTTTCCTCAATTGGATCTCTTTACTTGCTTCTCATTCCGGAAACTATCCGCACTGAAGTGCTTCAAGCATGTGACAGCGAGTTGAATTCTGCTAACTTAGGCTGCACGTGCACATTGGTGAGAGTTCAGCAGAGATACTACTGGCCAACGCTCACCGCTGCTTGATGAAACACATTTGTACTTGTTTGGACTTCTAGCGACGTAAGTCTCCTCCGAAGAAACGAGACGGCCTGTCGCAACCTGTTGAGGCACCGAGTACACCATTCGACAGATCGGAATGGGTCTTTTCGATCCACTTCCAACTTCGACTGCAGAGAACCACTGGGTTATCGTTGCGATGGATCATATTACCCACTACGCCAAAACAAACGCGGCCCCGCCGCGGTGGTCTAGTGGCTAAGGCATTCGGCTGCTGGCCCGGAGGGCGCGGGTTCGAATCCCGGCTGCGGCGGCTGCATTTTTGATGGAGGCGGAAATGTTGTAGGCCCGTGTGCTCAGATTTGGGTGCACGTTAAAGAACCCCAGGTGGTCTAAATTTCCGGAGCCCTCCACTACGGCGTCTCTCATACTCATATAGTGGTTTTGGGACGTGAAACCCCACAAATCAATCAAATCAACCAAAACAAAGGCCATTCAAGAAGCAGAGCACTTGAAGTAGCCAAATTTTTCACAAAAAATGTACTGCGACACGCTGCACCAACCGCCGTGATAACAGACCACGGGACCGCATTCAGACCACATTCATCGCAGCTCTTCTAGAGCACGTCTTGATTTTAAGTGGAACGAGTCATCGAAAGACCACTGCCTATCACCCCCAAATGTACGTACTGACAGAGCACCTAAACAAGACGATTGAAGATATGCTGTCAATGTACATGGATGTTCGACATTAAAAACAAGACGAAATCTTACCCTTTATCACGTTCGCGTACGCTGAGCAAGAAACGACTCGCATAACTTCATGCAGTCTTATTCACGGGCGGGAGATACGTACTTAGCTGTATGCCATGTTACCACATGAAGGAAAAACAATGACACAGGCGTCGACATATTTACCAAACGCGCGGAAGAAGCCAGGCAGCTTGCACGGTTGCGAATCCACCAGCCACAACATTGCGACCCAGGTCTCTATAATGCCCACCGGAGAGCAGGAACCTACGAAGCCGGTGACCGAGTGGGGGTTACGACCTACGAAGACGTGTACTGTCCAAGTAGTTTTTAAGACGATACTTACTTCAGACCTTATAGAGTATTGCAACAGCTAGAGTGACGTCACTTACAAGGTCGTCCCCGACAGTCCCTCTCGTGCCTGAACTTGCACCTGTGGTGCGCAAGCAGCCATATGTCAGGGACTGACTGCGCTTTCACACGACGGTAGCCCAGATGTAAGTAGCATCGTCGGGGCGATGCTCCTATAAGGAGGGGCAAGTGACACGTGTATATACGTAGAATGGAACGACGATGGAGGTTTCTTGCATACTCCGTGTAGCGGGAAAGTAGGTTTAGGAAAGGAGGATAAAGAGGGCGTTCTGTGTGCAGCTGATTCTAAAACGCGCTGTTTCGCTGTCACAAGTTGTTGTCACTGAGACACTATATACGCCAAAACATTGACTTTGCTTCTCGTACACCTTGAGCCGACATTTCCAAAAGAGCGCGGGGTGATATAAAATCACAAACACATTTTTTTTCTCGCAACTTGCAAGCTGCACCAACAACGCGCCAGCCTTTTCGATCCTCTGTGGGAGCGCCGCAGTTCGGAAAAAGGAGCAGGTCACGCCCACCTCTGCGAAGACGCTCTCTGTGCGCGATTCGATCGGCTGGAGAAAAATACGCTGTGCGCCAGACATCTCCGAGGTCATGGCTGATGCATTCAAGCTTCATTAGCAAGGCCGGACTGCAGAACTGATTTATGTGCTGAAAAGGGGGCGTGGTTAGCTTGGCTGCGCTCATAAGAAATCCGTATTCCTGGCTTTAAACGTTGTCTGTGTATTCTCATTGTTTGTCTGCCTGCCATCATTGTTCATAATATTCGGTGCAGCAGGATCTACGGAGCTGGAAAAAGTTGTAATTGACGCATGTAATCTCTACAATACAGACACAGAACGCTGACCGCAGGGGACACGCTTTTTTTATTCTTGATTATTCATACAGGCGAACGTACAACGTGAAGAAAAAAATCGTTTTAAATTTATTGTGGGTAGCATTGGGCTTACAAACGTAGTTATGACGCACTCTATTGCGAAGGCCGTAGCGAAAGTGGTAGCGAAACATATGAACCGAAAAAAGCAGCCCATTTTTGCACAAGTCACTAGGAACAGTCTAATTTTTTCTTGAAGCAAGTATAAATTGGCTGCCACTCCTACTCACTGCCTTCCACCGCAGGACAGTTATCGATTGATTCGCTGCTTCACCAGACATGGTCAGCGCACAAGTAGCTACTTTACAACATCCTGTTTTAATCATCTACCTACGAGTGCCTTTCATACAAACAGCCAATACAAACTGAAGCAACTGCTCTGTCGCAATCATCGTGAAATCATTCGCAAAATGTGTTCTTTTTCTTCAATAAATTTCATTGAGTGATTTTAGCCTGATTACGTGACTATATCATTTTAAGCTCTGCAACGCCTTCACTGAACAAAAAACATGGGTTTTTTTTTGTACGCCTTATACTGATGTTCACTGCATTCATCATGTGGTTCTTTCTTTTCTGGCATGCGGCTATTTTTACAACAAAAGCTGTTATGAGATCAGAACATGGGTCACACGCGGCGTCGTACTTGTCCCCAGCCGCCGGTGTCCATAACCAGTATCTAACAAAAAAACTCGCTAAATAAAACACAAATTGCACAATGAAATTCTCACCTGGATCTGCTTCGTGCCTGTCCAGTATTCTATCACTGAGCCATGTCATTGCAATTAACTAAAAAACAGTAATGACACAGTGGGATTCCAACCCAGGCCTACTGCGTGCCAGGCCATTATTCCACCACTGAGCCACACCTGTGCTTAGAACTCGCTTCTAAACTGGCTTCATATCGGGAAAGTAATTCCGTTAATATGAGTATTAAAGCGTTTTAAAACATCAGAGGAACAGCCATGCGTCACGCAATGCAAATTGCGCAATGACTCGGTCATCCAATGCTCGAACTCATTACAAAACTTGTTCTTGATCACCTATTTACTGTGGTGCATAACCACTTCACGCATATTTCTTCACTGATGTCAGCTACTGCAATAGAAATACACAAAATTTTCAACAAGTTTGTAGAGGATACCACGTTGCTCCAAATAATGCCGAAGGGTAGCATAGTGATGCTAGTCTACTACACAAAATGTATCATTGAGGCTCAGTGGGTACCCATCAGTGTGCTTGAAGCATCTCAAAGAGTGTTTATAAAAGGCTCTGAAAAGATGATCTTCTAGCTTTCGCTATGACTGTGCTGCTCGTTCGGCGCAGGCCTGGCGTTTTCTATAATTGACCGAAAGACTTATGGTGTTTTGCTATTGTGTGGTTGTTATGTCGCTGAATAGAAAAGTGGGCTAGTTGGTGGGCTAGTGAGCACTCGTGGGCTAGTGTGGCTCTTCTTTGCCTTTTTTGTGTCTTCCCCTGCGCTCACAGTTCGCTGAATGAATATGTTAGGTCACTGTTACAAGTATGACCACAAAACTTTTTTTTCAGTTTTGGTGACGTCATTTGTGCTGCTAAAAACTTTGTCCCACACTGCTTTACGCACCCATCTGTACTTCATGCTTCTGCTTAAACAGTTCTTGTGTCTGCCGTCTGTCGCCTTTGCCCTTCAAGATCAATGAGGCTTTTGCAGGCCCACTTTGACTTGATGTTCCATTTTGATGTTAATCGTTTTTCACGTCCTGCACTAAGGTAAAAGTAAAAGGCACATACTAGTGTAATCATATGCCTTCAATGAAGTTATATTCCGTGAGAGATAGAGGAGGCGCACAGTACGTAACAGGGACTGGAGAAGAGAAGAACAACATACGCGCACTCTCCTCCAGCCCTTGTTAAGTACTGCGCACTACCTCTTTATTTCACAACAAACCGCTACCAACTTGCCCAAATGGCATTTTTGCTGCAATGCACTTTTCTGTATTGTTTAACACTTGGCAGTCTTTTAAGGCATAATGACGTACCAGAATTTTCTCTAGGAGGTCCCCGCCACAAGCCATCTCCATGATGACGAACACCTTGGTCGGCTCCTCGATAATGGTATAGATCTGCGTGATGTGCGGGTGTCTGGTCGAGCCGAGGATTTTGAGTTCACGTGGCAGAAACTTCACTCGGTAGATAACCGAAGACTTTATCTTGGAGATGATTTTGCAGGCATATGACGCGCCGTCTTTGGATACTAGCCTGCGGCGCATTCACGCTTTAATTAACGTAAAAAAACTCTACTTATCTTTGAATATGAGGTAACTCTGCCTATTAGTTAACTTTATTCTCTTTCCAAGAGGTAACCCTAGCAATTGCAGTGGTGTCTTCTAACTGTCGCCATTTATACTAAGCAGGTTGACAAGAACAAGAAAGGACGCATACTAGATGAGTAAACTGTCCTTTACGTTTCCAGTGTCACTGCATTATACACACCTCAAAGGAAATAATGACGAAATATACCTGAGTTGCGAATCTAGTCTAAACGTTTTCACACAAAAGGTACAAGAAGAGAGGGGGGGTGGCTAAATAGTTTCATCACACTTCAGCGAAAAACAATGAACGGAAGGAACCTAAATCCCAATGACTAAGCGCTGAACTTGCAACAACCTTTATTCAAAACTTGCGCATAGATTTACACTGTCCGACGTTAATAGGCTTTTACATATACAGCATCAGCAAGGTACGCCGCGTATATGAAAGCTAAGCATTGCGCTTGAACCAAACAAAGCAAGTTTTGTTTGAGTAGTACGTACGTGTACTGGTAACCGATTTTCCAGTCTGAACAGTGTTCTCAGCGGGATTACCATATACACAACTATTTCGCCAACTCTTTCCACGCTTTGCAAAATTCGCAAGAAGTCTTCAAGAATGAAGACAACTTTTCAATGCTCAATGTCATCTTCAGCAGCTGAAAGTGCTGTTCCTACGAGATTAAGTAATATTATAACAATGTTGAAGGACTCGGGGTGTAATAAAACGTATTTATTAAAGATCGAACCTGTGCCCACAACTCAAAGGGACTATGGTCGTAGCACATTACAGCAGAACACCAAAGATGTCTTCTTCTTCTACTTCTTCCAGAATAGTCCCAAGCGCGTGGCGCACATCAGCAGGGGCCAGCTGGGTTTTCGTGCTATCATCATCGTCTCTGCGCAACACTAGACGGCGCGCATGTATGTCCCTGTGCGCGTGGTGATGGGCGCGTTATTTGAATGCAGGCACTATGTCGCGGCATAATCCCCCTCCTCATACGCATCGTCCTCGATGCGTCAGGCAATGAATAGATTCGTGGTAGGCGTCACTGGTCTTCCGGTGATCTTTCATAGTAACGCTTCATCCGGACTACATGTACAACCTCTGTAGGGTTGCGGCGTTTTGAGCTCCCGTGTATAGCGGATCTTACTTGGTAAGTTACATCGCTTACACAATGGAGTACTTCGTAAGGCCCGAAGTAGCCGCTAAAAAGTTTTTCAGAAAGTCCACGGCGACGCACTGGGGTCGATATCCATACTTTGTCACCTGGTTGAAAATACGCTTCGGTACGGCGCTGATTGTACCGATAGGAGTCGATAAGCTGTTGGCGGCGTATTCTGTATCTCGCCATCTGTCGTGCTTCCTCGGCTCTTTGCAGGAAGTCGTCTAGGCCAGGTGGATTACTGCTTTCATCATTCAGTGGTAACATGGCATCCAGTGGAGTGGTGACTCTTCGGCCGAATACAAGTTCAAATGGTGTCACTCGCGTTGTTTCTTGAACGGCTGTATTATATGCGAACGTGATGTAGGGCAATATTTCATGCCACAGTTTATGTTCGAAGTCGATATACATTGAAAGCATATCAGTCAGAGTTCTGTTCAAGCGCTCCGTTAGGCCATTTGTTTGAGGATGGTATGCTGTAGTTCTTCTCTGGTCTGTATGGGTCATTCGCATCAGACATTTAATTAGGTCTGCAGTAAAAGCTGGGCCACGATCTGTAATTACGACGCTAGGTGCACCATGTCTGAGGACTATGTTGTTGATGAAGAACTTGGCAACTTCAAGAGCTGTTGCAGTGTACAGCGAGTCAGTCTCAGCGTAGCGAGTGAGATAGTAGCGAGTGAGACGACTATCCATTTTTTGTGTGCAGTCGATGTCGGAAACGGGCCTAGGAGATCCATACCAACTTGTTGGAATGGAGCATGCGGTGGTTCTATTGACTGGAGGAGGCCTGCAGGTTTCACGGATGGAGTTTTGCGTCTTTGACACTCACGGCAAGTTTTCACATAGCGCTGAACTGATGATAACAGTTTTGGCCAGTAGTATTTTAGGTGAATTCTGGCGAATGTACGGCTGACACACATGTGTCCATATGTAGGCTAATCATGACATGCGTGCAGAATCTCGTTTCGTAAAGGTGCAGGTACAACGAGTAAAAACTTGTCACCATGAGGCTTGAAGATCCTATTGTAAAGGACCCCTTCTCGAAGACAAAACGAAGGGAGCCCTCTGGATAAGGTGCGTGGGACTGTAACGTTGAGTTCTTGGAGGCGCTGTATAAGCGGCAGCAAATCGGGGTCATCTTGTTGTTGTTGAGCGATTTCTGATGCCTTGACGACGCCTAGAAACGGGAAGTCTTCTTCCTCCGGCTCACTAGTCTTCACTGGTGCGCGTGACAGGCAGTCGGCATCGCTGTGCTTTTTCCCAGATTTGTATACCACAGTAACATCGTACTCTTGTAGCCTAAGGCTCCATCTTGCTAGTCGGCCAGGGAAATCCTTAAGATTCGCCAGCCAACACAGGAAATGGTGGTCACTGACTGCTCGGAATGGTCTACCGTAGAGGTATGGCCGAAATTTACTTATGGCCCAGATGACCGCAAGACACTCTTTAGTAATTTGTCTCAGCTTTCGAAAGCTTGCGGCTGGCATACGCTAGCACTTTTTCTTGGCCGTTTTGCCGCTGAACTAGAATGGCTCTGAGGCCGACGTTACTCGCATCAGTGTGAACTTCTGTTTTGGCAGTATCATCGAAGTGGGCGAGGATTGGAGAGGCTTGCAGGCGTGTTCATAACTCATCAAATGCTTCCTGTTGTTCACTTTCCCACATGAAGAGCACCTCGTCTTTTGTCAGATTAGTAAATGGTTCAGCAATGTTCGAAAAAGTTTCCACAAATCGCCGATAGTACGCGCATAAACCCAGGAAGCGACGTACTGACTTCTTGTCTTTGGGTGTCGGGAACTTCGCGATGGCAGCTGTCTTTTCGGGATCTGGCCGAACGCCGTCGGAGCTGACGACGTGTCCGAGGAATCGAAGCTCGTCAAAAGCGAAGTGGCATTTTTCTAGCTTGATGGTCAAGTCTGCTGAACGAATGGCTTCTAATACTGTGCGGAGTCGCTCTAGATGTTGGTCGAATGTAGCGGAAAATACGACAACGTCATCCAAGTACACCAAGCAGGACTGCCATTTCAGTCCCGCGAGGACAGCGTTCATCATTCTCTGAAACGTAGCTGGCACTGTGCACAGGCCGAATGGAAGCGCTTTAAATTCGTAGAGGCCGTCTGGGGTTATGAATGCCGTCTTTTCACGGTCGCGCTCATCCACCTCAATTTGCCAATAACCACTCTTGAGATCAAGGGAGGAGAAGTATTTCGCACTCCGTAGTCGATCGAGTGTATCATCGATACGTGGCAGAGGTTATACATCCCGTTTTGTTACGCTGTTCAGTTTCCGATAGTCGACGCAGAATTGAAGGCTGTTATCTTTCTTTTTAACAAGCACTACGGGAGACGCCCATGGACTGCTGGAAGGCTGGATCACGTCATCTGAAAGCATCTCCTCCACTTGTTTCTTGATGACGTCTCCTTCCTTTTGCGATACTCGATAAGGGTGTTGGTAAATCGGTCTCGTGGCTTCTTCTGTTATAATTATGTGTTTTGCAATAGCCGTGCGTCGCACCTTAGAAGACGTTGAAAAGCAGTTCGAAAACTCTTTTATAAGGGCGAACAATCGTTTCTTTTGATATTCTGGGAGCCTATGGTTGACGTTCACTGATGCGCCGACGTTGCTGGTCTCTTGTGGAGTGGTTGGCGTTGTCGCTAAACTGCATAGTTCAGTCGCCATGCAGAACTCGTCAAAATAGGCGATAGCCATACCTTGCGCGTTGTGCTGACATTCATTCCCAAAATTCGTAAGGAGGACAACTGAGCAGCCATTCCTTAAGTGAACAACACCCCTCGCCACGCCAATTCCTTTGTTTAAAAAGAGCTCTACGTTTCCATCCGCTATTCCTTCGTGGTCACAAAATGCCTTATTTTCAACAAGCACCATTACACTACAGCGTGGTGGCACTGTGACGTCATCATCAACAACGCGCAGAGCAGTAAGACGTCGCTTTTCCGATTCCTCCACCGACATAGCTTGTTCGGTCGAAAACGTTACACTGGATCTGCGCAGATTAATTATGGCTCCATTGGCTTACAGAAAATCTATTCCTAGAATAAGCTCCCTTGAACAGTCCGGCAGCACGATGAAGTCAGCAACGTAAGTAAAGCCTCTTATTTCGAGCCTTGAGGTGCATCTGCCGAGCGGTGTAATAGTATGGCCACCTGCCGTGCGTATCTGTGCCCCACTCCATTTTGTCACAACCTTTTTCAGTTTCTTTGCCAATTTGTGACTTATTACTGAATAATCAGTTCCGATGTCAACTAAAGCATTTAGCTCGTATCGGTCTATTTTCTACCGCAAATCTGAAGTAATCTTCCCACTGCTTCGCTTATCCTCTGTAAACATAGCATCGTCACCTTGAAACCGTAATGGAGGATCTTCGCAACTGTAGTTATCAGCGGCCTCACCTCCACAGGTCGCTTGCTTCAGTTTTCCTGGTGTGGGCTTGTAGAACGGTGCCCAGACCGTGCGGAAGAAGCACGTGGGCTGGGTGATCGGTAACGCCTGGGCGACGGCGATCTTGGCTGATGTTGGCGTGGAGTGAGTGGGCTCTGGCGCGCGGACAAGTACTCTTCGATCTTCGTTGGTCGTGCACCGTTTCGAGGGCATGGTGCGTACAACGGAAAGCCCCTTAATCCTGCCTGTCGGTAAGGGCAGAACCTATACAGGTGACCTGTTTCCCCACAATGGTAACACAAAGGCCTGCGCTCATGGTCACGCCAGATGTCACTTTTCCGGGGCCTTTGATCCATGTAGCGAGCTACACCACGGGATCGTAGCAGGTAGGTAGCCGTCGGTTCCAGTGGACGAGGTGCGCTGCGTACCGTTTGTGGGCAAGGAGAGGCCATCGCAACTGCTGCATTGGTGTGCGCTGCGGGTTGTCTGAGTACTTGAGAGTACGTTGGGATGCGTTGGATCGGCTGTGGCGCACACTCCGGCTCACGTATCATCTGCCTCAGTTCATCTCGCACTACGTCGACGACAGGCAGTGTTGCTGTAGTGTGAGGTGCTTGCAACTTGCTGAACTCTTCCCTGATCACCGACCAGATGAGTTCTCGCAGGGTGTCCATGTCACTTCGCTGGCATCCGGAGAAGACATTGGCAGGTGCATAGTTTATGTCTCAATTGTACTGTCGAGCCCGCTGTTCTAGCGTTTTCTCGGTGGCTGTCGCTTCTGTATGAAACTCCGCAACTGTTCGTGGTGGGTTGCGGACGAGAACAGCGAATAGCTCTTGCTTCACCCCACGCATAAGGAGGCGTAGCTTCTTGTCTTCAGTCATTTGGGAATCTGTGCGCTTGAACAGGCGGATCATGTCCTCGATATACATTGTGACACTTTCGTTGGTGAGTTAGTTCCTGGATTCTAGCGCAGCCTGCGCCTTTTCTCTGTGATCCGCGCTGACATAAGTCGCCAGAGCTTGTCGCCGAAATTCATCCCAGGTCGTAAAGGAGGTTTCATGGTTCTCATACCACGTTTTTGCGGAGTCCTCCAAAGCAAAGTATACGTGGCGGAGCTTCTCTCTCTCGTCCCAACCGTTCAAATGTGCCACTCTCTCAAAGAGGTTCAGCCAATCTTCTACGTCTTCATACGAGTCGCCGTGAAATATTGGTGGCTGGTGAGGCTGATTTATCACCACTTGGGCTGGTGTTACATGAATTGTCATGGTGGCGGCGTCAATTGACTGAGTTCTCCTTGGCGTGAAGCGGAGTGGACTGAATTCTGGTGAATCACCTCGAAGACGGCGACTGCTCCTCTGATGCACAGGTGTCGGCTCCCCAAGATCAACTGGCTGGTGGTCGGCGCTACGCTGTCTTGCGTTCATAGGGCTTTGATTCATTACCCAGCACCTCCACCAGAAATGTAACGATGTTGAAGGACTCGGGGTGTAATAAAACGTATTTATTAAAGGGTGAATCTGTGCCCACAACTCAAAGGGACTATGGTCGTAGCACGTTACAGCAGAACACCAAAGATGTCTTCTTCTACTTCTTCCAGAATAGTCCCAAGCGCGTGGCGCACATCAGCAGGGGCCAGCTGGGTTCTCGTGCTATCATCATCGTCTCTGCGCAACACTAGACGGCGCGCATGTATGTCCCTGTGCGCGTGGTGATGGGCGCGTTGTTTGAATGCAGGCACTATGTCGCGGCAATATTACTTGATTATATACCTTTCAAAATATTATGAAAATAAATTGTATCCAACCTAAGATCATAACAGAACTAAAATAAAAAGGCCCGTGTTAACATAGATATTTTACATTAGACATTTTTGCAAGGAAACATTGCAGCCAATTCGGGTGCAGGACATATCATTAGCGAATCTATCGATGACCAATAGAAAAAACGCACTTGCGAAAATCTTGCGAATTCGGCCTCTGTTTTGACTACCATGGTAGTAGCTACAGTCCTTACAGTGGATCCTTACAGTGGATCGCCAAGTCACTTGGCGATCCACTGTAAGGAGTGCGGTTGGTGTGCCTTATTTTGATAACACGAGCGTGTTATATCGGGACAGAGATTTATTTATTTATTCATTTATTTATTTATTTCAATACCCTAAAGGCCCAATTGGGCATTACTTAGGGGGGGGGGATTTAAGTGAATACATACATTTCAAGAAACATGAACGGAAAACAGAATACCAAAAAGTAACAAAAAAAGGAAACAGCAAGTAAATCGAATCACAGCATCAAGTCAAGTACGTTCACCAACATTAATCGAGTACATATTCATTAGTACAATAATAATGAAAACACTTAAGAAAATTACATCGAAGAACACTGAATAAGTATCGGGAGCAAAAACAGCAGACGAAACGAGGGCAATCAGACACAGGTCAGCCATGTTTTTCACTATGCCAATAGCCCTGAAGCATGGAGGTAAATATGGAAGGATCTGTTATTTCGGCGATGTTAGGTGGAAGAGAATTCCACTCGATTATGCATAATGATAATGGCGAATTTTGAAACTTCTTGGTCCTAGCAAAAATGGGGGCCACCTTGTGCGCATGATCAAGGCGGGATGAAGTATGAGGGACTGGAAAGATATGAGACTGGGCTAAGGATGAGTTGCTGTGATAAAGTGAGTGAAAGAACGATAGTCGAGTTTGTCGCCTGCGCATGGCAAGTGTGGTAAGGCTAAGGTCCGATTTTAGTAAAGAAACACTTATGTAACGCGAGTAGGATGATGAGATGAACCGAGCAGCTTTATTCTGTACCATTTCGAGCATGTTAGTAAGACCAATTTGGTGAGGATGCCATATGATTGAAGCGTATTCTAGGGATGGCCGAATCAATGAATTGAAAGCGCGCACTTTTGTGTCCTTTTTAGTGAAATGCAAGCGACGTTTAAGGAGGCGGAGTTTCTTGAGAGCCTTATTAGTAGTATACTCTATGTGAGCAGTCCAGCTTAGATCTAAAGTGAGTATTACGCCCAGATACTTAAATGACGTGACTTTTTCTATTATCGAATCGTTTATTTTATGAGAGCTATAGCATGCAGAAGTGATATTAGTAAAACATTAGGTGCTTGGTTTTTTCGACATTATTTCCATTTGCCATTTGCTGCACCATTCCCCTAACCTGGTAAGATCCTGTTGTAGTTCTGCAACGTCATCTGTGCAAGTTATTTTCCTATAAACAACGCAATCGTCCGCGAAAAGACGAATTGATGAACTTATGTTAAATGCAATGTCATTAATGTATACTAAAAAGAGAAGAGGACCCAGCACACTGCCTTGTGGCACACCAGATGTTACTCGGGTAGGATGAGATATGTAGTTGTTAAGTTTACCTGACTGAGACCTGTTGTTTAGAAATTCTTGTATCCATGCAGTCGTTTTCTGGTCGAGGCTGAGGTGACGTATTTTTTAACATTAGCCGGTTATGGGGAACACGATCAAAAGCCTTAGAAAAGTCTATGAAAAGCGCATTGATGCAGATGGACATATGAAGAGCTGTGTGCAGGTCTGTCACGAGTTCGAAAAGTTGAGTCTGACATGATAATTTTTCTCGAAAACCATGTTGGGTTTGAAGAAGTAAATTGTTACGGTTGAGGTGACGCACGACCTGGGAGTGTATGATGTGCTCTAGTAACTTACACGAAATGGACGTGAGTGAAATCGGCCTATAGTTGTTGGGGTGATTGCTGTTACCGGACTTAAAGATGGGTACCACATTAGCCAATTTCCAGTCATCTGGTATACAACCAGAGTCAAGGTATTGCTGGAAATGAATGCAAGCAACTTAGCTGAATGTTGACAGGTTAATGTAAGTAGTTTGGCGCTGATTCCATCGGGGCCGGGACTGGTTTTAAGGGGAAGTCGACTGATAACGCTAGCTACACCGTGCTCTGTTATTAGGATTGCTGGAAAAAGGTATTCAATGGGCAGTTGTGACAGTGAAAGAGAATCATTCAGTGGAAGTTCGTCAGTGAATACCGTAGTGAAGTGTTTGTTGAATTTTTCAGCGGAGTGTTCTACCGATAAGGTGCTGCCGTCTTCCCTCATTAATACTGCTGTTGTGGGTGCTTTTGGGGTTCACGATATTCCAAAATTTTTAGGGTCCGTTTTCATGAGGTTAGGTAGCGTTTCGTTAAAGAATTTATCTTTCGCTTGAAAAATGATGTTGTGTGTTTCAGCTGAAATGTTTTAGTAAGCTTCCCAATCTTGGGGACAGTTCGAGCGACTTGCTTCTCTGTAAACCCTTTTCTTCTTGTTCAGGGCGCGTTTTACGTCTCGCGTGAACCATGGATCATCTGATCTAGAACTTATTGTTAGTTTAGGAACACAGGTAGCTTCAATTTCTTTAAGTTTATCTCGGAACAAACACCAGTTTTCATTAGTTGTACGGTCGTCAAAGTATTCGTAAAATTCCGCTGCGAAAGTGCGTAGCATACTGTTCATTTTTGTCATGTCGGTACGCGCATAGTTCAGCAACTGTTTTTTTTAATTTTTGATTTCCTTGCAGTAGGAAGTGAAACCAAGCAATAGACAACCCTGTGATCACTGATTTCTTCTAGCGCACGTGTGCTACATATTTCGGGGCTGTTAGTTAGGACCAAGTCTAAAACCCGATCCTTCCGCGTAGGTTTATGTACAAGTTGTGTTAAATTGTGATAAAGGAACAGCTGAAGAAATCGAATACATTCAGATAGATTATTGTCATGATGGGCAGACAGGGTGGACCAATCTATTTCTGGATAATTAAAGTCACCACCTAAGAATAAAAGCGAATTAGGAAATTTCTGTGTAACTTGTTCAATGACATCACCAAGAAGTTCTGAAAACTCTGAATTGCTGTCGGGGGGTCGATAACAAGCACCAATGACGCAAGCAACATGACCAATGTGACATGATGCCCAGACTATTTCGAGAGGTGAGTCCACTGAAATTGGAGAGGGGTGGTATAATTCGTTTATCGCAACAACCACACCACCACCTCGGGAGCCGGTTCTATCTTTGCGGAAGATGACGAGTGACGATGGTAACGAAAGTTCGCTGCTTGTGACGTCCTCAGACAGCCACGTTTCGGTACCGATAATGATTTCTGCAGAGCACGTGTGCATGATGGCTTTTAAGATGACAGTCTTATGGTATAGGCTAGGGAAGTTAGCCAAAAGCATCGAAAATGAGTCAATAGGTGAAGGGCGCTGATTATGTGACGCTAAACATCATTTAGCAGATCGTTCGGGGTCTGAGGACGCCTGAACCAACCGAGCCACTGGCTGGGTCAAACTGGTAAACCTTGCCTTGTAGGTGAAGTTTGTTAAAACGCACTGAAAAGCGGGCGTTGTCAGTGCGGTTGCTCTTGGCGAAGTCCCGAAGTTTTTTTCTTGCGAATTGAACACTCGGCGAGAAATCTTCTTCAAGCCAAACTTTTGGTGTCTCCAGGTTTTTAAGCTTGTACGAGTTGCGCAGGGCATCTATTTTAGATTTAAAGTTAAGAAACTTAACAATAATGGGACGGTGAAAGCCGGGACGACGTTGGCCAAAGCGGTGTGCCCTTTCGATATCTCCAGCTGTAATCTTAAGGTGGTCAGTGAATAAATCCCTGACAATTTGCTCTGTCTCTGTGTATCCTTCGTGATCACCCTCAGGAAGGCCTTTGATGATAAGGTTGTTCCTCCTCATTCTGTTATTCATATCGTCAACTACTTGAACTAGCTGTCCACTTGTCTTGCTTATATTCGACTTGACTTCATTCACAGATTCAGCGACAGCGTCAAAGTTGTCTTTGAACTTCGCCACGCTGTTCAAAGTTTTTTCAATGGCCGTGACACGAGTCTTCAAGGCAGTCAAGTGCTGTTTGATATCGTTCAAGCTTTTTGTTGTCTCGTCGTGACATTCTTTTATGAGGGTGACCACATCCTTATTCCTGGGGCCTGGGTTAGCTTCCACGTCCCCCGCGCAGAGTAAAAGCAAGGTAAGACACGTTAACGCCAAAACCAGAAATGGCCTTGGGCATAGCGCGCTGATTGCGGTTAGTTTCAGCTGAGACTGAACATGGCGGAAACTTTTAGGTGCACTACAAGCAGAGAACGTGCCGATTCGAGCGCGATAAGTACACAGGTCAACACCCATCGTTACTCAAGTTGCGGGGATCCACAGCCACAGAGGTTATTGGCAAAAAGGCTAACCAGATAAACAGCCTACTATAACAGGAGAAGGCACAGGTCAAGCAAGGCGACTCTCGTGGCCGCGAATCCCAAATGGAAACCGACTGTTCGGCGTTAATAAGGCTTGTGGTGGTGCTGCAACCATGTGACGTCACGGGGTGCATCACAGCCTTTTCCGGTGCTCAGAACGGGCTGGATGAGATGGCAGTTTCGCGTAGCTTTCGTTGATCGGCTGATTCCTGGCGGCAACGAGCAAACTGCACGGGGCAGGATTCGATGATCTATAACAGGAGAAGGCACAGGTCAAGCAAGGTGACACTCGTGGCCGCGAATCCCAGATGGAAACCGACTGTTCGGCGTTAATAAGGCTTGTGGTGACGCTGCAACCATGTGACGTCACGGGGTGCGTCACAGCCTTTTCCGGTGCTCAGAACGGGCTTTATGAGATGGCGGTTTCGCGTAGCTTTCGTTGATCGGCTGATTCCTGGCGGCAACGAGCAAACTGCACGGGGCAGGATTCGATGATCTATAACAGGAGAAGGCACAGGTCAAGCAAGGTGACACTCGTGGCCGCGAATCCCAGATGGAAACCGACTGTTCGGCGTTAATAAGGCTTGTGGTGACGCTGCAACCATGTGACGTCACGGGGTGCGTCACAGCCTTTTCCGGTGCTCAGAACGGGCTTTATGAGATAGCGGTTTCGCGTAGCTTTCGTTGATCGGCTGATTCCTGGCGGCAACGAGCAAACTGCACGGGGCAGGATTCGATGATCTATAACAGGAGAAGGCACAGGTCAAGCAAGGTGACACTCGTGGCCGCGAATCCCCGTTTGATAGTAGAATCCCCGTTTGAATCCCCGTTTGATATTAACCCGTTTGATAGTAGAAGCGGCTGAAATGACACGCGATGATTTTAATTGTGTTAGTGCACCCTCTATCTCGCTCCCGCGGAAAGAACTATGTTTTTTGGATGGGGTGATAGACAATAACGGATAGTAATGTACGAGACTGGCACGTGTGCTTTTTGTTGTCTACTATCTTTTATTCTTTTTCTTTTTTCACCCCCTCTATAAACTCTGATGTTTGTAATAAACGTTTAGTTAGAGTTAAGCGCTTGTGTGGTGTGTTCTTTGTAAAAGTGGCTGCGCTTCCTAGCAAGATGGATCCTTACCAACTGGCCCGATACTTCACTTCACTTCACTTCACTTTTATTTCCTTAAAGACCCCCTGTAGGGGTATTACATAAGGGGTGGTGCATAACAAAAAAAAAGAGAACTATACAACGGTGTTTTTAATGGCTTCTGCAAACATAGATGGGTTAGTGATGGTACAGATGGCGTGAGGAAGGCCGTTCCAGTCTTTTGCTGCTCTTACGAAAAAGGAGGCTTGGAATACAGTGGTCCGGGTACGTGGTATTGCGACTTGTAACGGATGACCAGTGCGATGGGATATGTGCGGAGGGGGCGTGATGTACGGTGGATGATTCAGTGAACTGAAATAAAGCATATGAAAAAGAGAGAGGGTGGCACACTGTCGGCGTGAAGCAAGGGTTTCTAGACCTGATTCCGCCTTTAGAGATGAGATGCTGATATCGTACGAATATGCAGAATGAATGAACCTGGTAGCCCGATTTTGAAGTGATTCGAGTTCTCTTATGATGTATGATTGATGAGGGCTCCAGATGGAAGATGCATACTCGAGTTTGGACCTGATAAATGATTTGTATGCAAGCGTCTTGACGTGAGGCGGAGTATGGCGTAAGTGTCGTCTGAGAAACCCGAGTGATTTATTAGCAGACGAGATGATGTTAGTAGTGTGATGACGCCAAGACAGGTCATGAGCCAAGGTGATGCCGAGGTATTTGAATGATTGAACTGATTGTATGGGAACATTAGTGATGGAATAGGTAAACTCAAAAGGGTTACGACTTTAGGGTGTAACTCAAAAACTCAAAAACTCAAAAGGGTGCAACTTTAGTCGTTCTCTCACAATTGTTTATCGAACCGATCCGGTGGCTCCTTCGTACGGGTAGAGCGTCGCACTATGATTGGCTCTGCGGTAAATCTTAGACTTTCTGACTCAGTGCAACTTTAGTCGTTCTCTCACTTGACACGGAAAAACTGGACTCAACAGATTCGCTGCTACTTCACTGAATGAGTTTGGCCTCTACGGAAAGGAGTTCTGAAGTAACGTTTTGCACGGTCCTATCTTAACTGGCGTCGACGAGTCGCGTGGTAGTACGTGCCCATGCTGCACCACCCTTGACATGTTGATGCTTGCCTCCAACTGTTCTCACGGTTCTGAGTAGCCACCTTTGACCTATGATGTTATGATATGTCAGTTTTATCGTCCCAAGCTCACCATATGACTTTGAGAGACGCTGTAGTAGCGGCTCCGGAAATTTCGACCACCTGTGGTTCTGTAACGTGCATCCAAGTCTGAGCACACGGGCCTACAACATTTCCGCCTCCCTCGGAAATGCAGCCGCCACAGCCGAGATTCGATCCCTCAGCCTGCGGGTCAGCAGCCGAGTACCTTAGCCACTAGACCACTGCGGTGGGGCCCGCCATACATTCGCATGACATGCCTATGCCAAGCCGTGCACGCAAATGATGTTTTGTTGTTTCAACGTTCTCAGTATTGTACGGCCTGTTTCTGTGGGATGGATCCCTCTCTGCGCAGCCGAGTACCTTAGCCACTATACCGCCGCGGCGTGGCCCACCTTTGACCAAGCTGACTGACTGTCGCCTCCAAACGTGCATTCTTGGTGCAAAACTCTTTCTTTTCAGAGCTTGTAACTCCGTTGACGGTAGCGTCCCTCTTCGCTTCGTTTACTCCGGCAAAGTAGGTGCTCAGTCGGGTCCATAATTGGAATCCAAAAAACCTCTCTGCGGGCGACTGCACCTCTCGGGTCAGTGTAGTCCTGTAATACATCAAAAATTTGCCAAGTCGACTTTGCAGTGCTCCCACCTGATTTCACTTCAGGCTATCCTCGATGGTGCCTACTGCTCGCTGAGCAACACCAAACGATTGTGATTAGTATGCGGTCTTCGTTACTTGGCGCACACCAGGTTAACAAAAACGTTCAGTTGCGTCAGCACTTGTGAAGCGCGCTCGGCGAATTCGCTCTGAGCAAGAAGACGCACTAGAAGATGCGGAGACCGTTCAATGAGAGCTGGCTGTTTGCGAATATCCGCTTTCAATAATGAACTCGGTGCATTGACAACTGCAGGGTCTAGATTAATCTCGCACAATTTCTACAACAAACCGCCTATAGTCGCCTTACGTCAAAGGCTTCAGTGAAAACGTCCAAGTAGCTCATGATCCGGCACGGAAGCCTAAATGCACTCTCACAAATGCCAAAGCTAATTTGGACAGACACGACTTTTTTAGTATAGAAAATTCCTTTCAAAAATTACCAAATTGTGTACACTTGCAAAGAGATAGTTCAATAGACGACTCTGGGAACATTTAATGACGTCAAGAACTAGAAAACAGCTTTTAATGCCCTCGAACAGCACGTTGCGTGTACTGGACACGATATAAACTGGGGTAATGCTTGCGTCATTGCCATGGGAAAAAAGTTGCTTCGGCGATGGCACGTGTATTTTTCGGCCATTCAGACTATACCTTGATCGGCGTTTTTGTTATATTGCACCTTACCGAAAGTACACTGGGATCATGAGCAAACACTGCACGCATTGAGTACATCATTTTACAAGCATCTCAATGTCACTATTTGTACCAGGAAATTGAGCGTGTGAGGTTTTTCATTGCAATCATGCCGGGGTGCGTATCATGCATTTATGAAAACAAATTCTCGAACGGCTTTAGGCAGAACCACATGGTGACCCGAGTAGACTCTCCTCTTGCTTACAGCCAATTCATGCATCCATACAAAAGACTGTTTGCACTGCTGTTTATTCTGAAACCTAGATGCATTGGCCAGCATTGCAAACCTCAGTAACGAACCTATTCCTCACAACTGGCGTCCGATACGACTGGACGAAACAGGCAGAAGTCATTTTGTCTCCTTACATAACGAGTCATCGCTATGATTTTGGCAGATTTTGGCAGGCAGGCGTTAAGCGAGCGCTGGAGATTAGAGGGCGCAGAATTAAAAAAATGGGCGCGCAAAAACAAGAAGCTCGAGCACCCGCAGAGATGGTTGCAGAACGGGAAGGCCAAGAGAGAACGCTGAGGGCTGAGTTGTAAATTCAAGAGCTAAAGCGCAGAACACTTCTCAAGCTAAAGCTTCCAAATACTATAGATAGGTGGTGTAAAACAAATAACCATGCTAGGCCGTTTGGTATCTCCAGTGAGGAGCAGTTTAAAGTATTCTCTCGATGGAGTAGTTTCAAGGGCGAGGTCATGTGTTTCAGTAAGCTCCTCTTTTAACCCTACGATACCTGTTCGTTGAACTCAGGAGTTCAGCTAAAGGAGGGCGTAGAGATAGCAAGCTTTTAAGCCAAGCACAGTCTAGTTGAACGTGATGAAACGATGCATAGCATCAAGTACAAGGAACAGAGAAGTTTCATAAAAGATGAATTGTGTGTTTCAGCGTTCAGGGGGACAAGCACATGCAATGTAGAGGCAAGAATGCCCCTGCACGAATTCATTGAAGGAACACGATGTATTCGTGAGAATAAAGATAGCAAATGCCGCAAAAGAACCTCTAAGCAGCTTCGCCTAGAGTCGCCAAGAACGCCGCATGATAACAGCTGATGCGGGCATGGTAGCTGACCATGCGAGTACTTTGCCGTTGAGTACAGGAGGCGTCACTTCGTTTAGTGCAAATCAGATATGTCCGAAAGAATTGGACGAGAGAGTATATGCCATATTAAAGCAGGAAAAGTAGAATCAAGAAACGAGTCTTCAGCGTACAGGTTTTTTTTGGCTCGCCTTATTACCCAAACTCCACGATTGGTAGCATCGAAGAGCCCCTCATCCGGTACGGAAATAGTAACAGCGAGCCAATGTACGGTTCTTTGCATGATGAGGAAGTCGATGCATTCCTTGTGGCATTTCGGCAGACGGAGGGTATTGAACGCGAAGCATTTCTTCGCGAACTTCGGTGACTTTGAGCGTATCTATCGATCTATCTATCTATATCTATCTATTTATCTATCTATCTATCTATGTATCTATCTATCTATCTTTCTATCTATCTATCTATGTATCTGTCTGTCTGTCTGTCTGTCTGTCTGTCTGTCTGTCTGTCTGTCTGTCTGTCTGTCTGTCTGTCTGTCTGTCTGTCTGTCTGTCTGTCTGGTCTGTCTGTCTGTCTGTCTGTCTATCTATCTATCTATTTATCTATCTACTTAATTGAAAATCCTGGGTTGGTGGAAGCTGGAATCATTGGTGGATATGGTGGGAAGAATAGTGGATATGGTGGAAATACTAGTTGATATGGTGGAAACTGTAGTGGGCATATTGGCTGATGACGGCGAAAGTGGAAAAAATAATGGCAGATGGTGATGGTGGTGGCGAGCCAATGACTGTGACGGTGGAAAGTGCCGCCTGATGACGGCTAGAGTGGAAAAAATGGTGGCAGATAGTGGTGGTGGTGGCGAGCCAATGGTGGTGACGGTGAAAAATGCCGGCTCATGGTGGCGAGGCAAAACGCGTTTGGTGGAAGGCATGTTGACCAAGGTGGATGACGGTGGCATGAGGAAAAGCACATGACAGTATGTGAAATCACTTATTTATAGTGTTTCGTTCTTGAACGTGCAGAGGTATATGTTTACGGTCAAAAGAAACCAACGCTGCTCATTACGCTTTCTAGTACGTTTGTTTTTCTATTCATGTGGTGTCAACAATGCTTCAATTTCTGTGGAGCATAGAACATGACGCCGGGAATATGTTCATATTTCGCGCACGTACTTACATCAGTTCGACATCCGTGATGTGTTTCTTTGTTGTGATGTTTAGAAGACTACAGTTGTCACTGTGAACATGACAATAGATGTTTTACATCGTCGCGCAGTTGTCGGCAAATAAATGGGCTCCAGTTCGCAATTGCCCCTTTCAATTATTAGAGCAGAATACCGAGGTCCCTTGATGTCGCCACGCTAGAAACGCAACTCTGGTATTTCTTGCACACTCTATTGTTTCAGCCGTACCTTTAAGTTAACAAAGTGCGCGCGAATATGCACAAACTTTCATTTACGACATGCGTCGAGATGAGCCCTAGCGAATTTGACTTTCACCCTTCTGTTCTGCCACCATGATTTTCACCAAAGTTTATTCATACCGACCGAGCCCGTACGAGTGTTATCGGCACTTCTGGGTTTCAAAATACACAATTTTGACGAGTAAAAATGACAATACAGCACAGATGGGGAATCATTTACTCTAAGTAAAGCCTTTTTTATTGTGTACGGTGTCCGCGCAAGAAGCGACAAACATCGGTGTGCCGCGCTTGCAGCGCTTCCACCAAAAAGTGCAGTCGGGTGCGATATGAAGGTAATCGCACGAGCACGAGCGTCGACCAAGAGCGAGAACAGCGCCACGGCCCAGAATTCTTTTTTCAGGAGAGAGAAGCAGTAGACAAGCTTCCCTCACTCTTTTTGCTGTTCCTGAAGCTGCGGCCACACCCGTCAGAGGAAGGTAGTTTTTAAGATGCGGAAGCATCTTATACTCGCGCCTTGTAGTGCGCCGTCCGCGCCGTCCGCGCCGTCCGCACCGCTTCTCGAACATTCGACAGCTGACGCGCGCGCATGCGCCGTCGCGCCGTCGCCCACCATCTGTGCCGCGCGCGCTTCTCCTTCGAGAACATTCGACAGCTGACAGCGCATGCGCCGTCGTGCCGTCGCCATCTGTGCCGCGCGCGCGCTTCTCCTTCGAGAACATTCAACAGCTGACAGTGCATGCGCCGTCGCGCTGTATATATACTCAAGGTCGGCGCTCGCTCGCTCAGTTGCCACTCGTCGGTTGGTTTGTACGGCGCGTCGACGTCCAAGGTCGCGGTAAAATGAATTCCAACGAATCCACAAACACAATGATCGACGTCCCTTCGACCAGCGCCGTCCTTTCGCATACGTGTGTACGTGTTCACTAATTTAACACCCCCTCCTACAACCACGTTAACCAATTTAGCCATCGACCTAAGTAAGTCGCAATTTAACACCCCATTTCACAACCACGTTAACCAATTTAGCCATCGACCCAAGTAAGTCACACTTTAACACCCCGTTAACCAATTATATGCTCCGCATCCTCCTCAGTGTTCCCCCGAGGGAAGCTGCGGGCAATTTTTTTTTCTTTACTGGCTTCCTATAATAAAAGGGGATGGTAATTCATGCAACGCATTCTTCGCTATTATCAGTAATCGGACGGCATGAATGCTGCATCTAGCGTGTGCATTACGCCACTGCTGCCGTGGCAAACAATGCCCGTTATGACTACATAAGGTGCGGGCTCTCTTCAGTTTTAATTTTGCTTTTTGTTTCGCAGAGTCGCGTATTTGACAAAAAAATACAAAGAAGGATTGTTTGAAACATGATTTATTTTTGGTTCACGGTCGTCGAGAAGTTTGAGAACTCAGAGCATGGTGATTTTCGAACGAGAGAGCATGACTTATCTTATATCATCATAACAAAGGAACATCTGAAAATGAGGTGTTTTTTGCAGGCACTACAGAAATTAATACCCAATATTCTTTATTGGAGACGAAAAAACTCAGGGGCCTCTCTAAACTCATTGTTACAGTACATTTAGTGCTTACAACTTAATCAATACTTCGATACGCCGCCCGAGCTCTCCTTCAAGTCGTTTAGCCTTTTCGGAGAAGCAAACAGAGATTTCCCCAAATTAGGGTTTTGTCTTAGAGCATTCCACTCCATCTCAACATGTTTTCACAAAGTGTCAGCGTCATTGTTTGTCAAATTGGCGCGAGACAATCGTTGCTTCATTAGTCCCCAAACATTCTCGATGATATTGAGGTCGGGGCTTTTAGGAGGCCAGCAGAGCTGTGCAATGCCAGAAGTCTCAATTTTCTTGCACTGCGGATACATTGTCAACAGGGCAGCTATCGTGTTAGAAATAAACGCATCCGTCAGGAAATGGTCCAATGATGGCAAAAGGTAGGAGAACATTGTCAATGATCTCATTGTAGACTTCGGCCGTAAGTCTTCCGGGGATGCGGAAGAGCGGACCCAGACCGGCATATGTTATTGTGCCCCAGACGTTGACCGATACACGCCCGCTTGCACCGACACAGCGAATGTTTTCATGCTAGTAGCTGCAATAAAATCGATAAATCCGTTTTCTACGCATAACATTCACAGCATGGTAACTATGTAAAAACCCTTTCGTCGAGTCAACAAAATGGCATAGTGGTTCAGAGAAAAACGTGAGTTACTGACTAGTCGAAATGGGGACGAGGGCCGAACATGAAATGAGAGAGAAGGATAATCAATTGTAATTAATGGTAGCAGAGTGGATTGCAAGAAAAGGCGAGCACAGCTTGGCACGGCAGAAAATCAGTTCGACGGATGAGATTAAGAAGCTCGAGTGAATTACGGGACCATGGCCGGCAACAGGACCGGGTTATCTAGAGTAGTATGGGAGAGACCTTTGCTGCAGTTAGGTTAGTCAGGGTGATGTTGCGGCGGATTATGATGATTATGAGTATGCTCCTAAACCTAAGAGCGGTGCCGAACCGCTGTCTGTGTGAAATGATACACAAGCAATATAAACCTCACCGGCTGCCACGGACTCTTCAAACATGAAGTCGCTGGTTCCAGCAAGAGGTGAACGTCGATTCATCACTGAAGATGACCTGCTGCCAGTCTTCAGCTCTCCAATGTTCGTGCTGACGAACTAAGTCCGAACGTTTCCTTCGATGTTCCTTGGTCAAAAGCGGCTTTCTAGCCGCCACGTGGCTTTTCAGACCGGCAGCACGAAGTCTTCTTCGGATAGCCGAAAGACTGAGGGAAAGGCCAAGCTCTTCTTCAATTTTCATCGTTGTCGAGAAAGACGGCAGCTATTATCAAGGCATCTTCCTCCTCAGTTGTTTTTCTAGGCGTCCTTTGGTGAGGTGCATCTTCCAAGTGGTTTTCCCTGTGAAATGCTCGAAAAATGCGGTTGATTATTTTCTGTGGCCGGTTCAGCTTACGGGAAATCTCTCGCTGGGACTCAAAACTTCCTAAAGAAATATTTTCACGGCATTCCTCTAATCTAAGCCGCCGAGGCATTTTCTTGCGACATGTGGTCTGGGGTCACATCCAGCATTGCAGCATCAACACCCCTGTGCGCAAACATTCGGCACAATTCTATTGGCTGCTGAAGTCAGTATTATGATGCGATGCTTACATTTTGCGCGAGATAGCACGTCAGTCAAATGAAGGTTGACAAGAGCTTTCCCACCAACGTTGTTGTCGTGCGGAAAGATAACAACCTACCAAGTTGCGCTTGATCGCAACGAATGCAACACTTAGATTAGAGAGAGAGGGGGCGACGAGTTCGTCAATCGGGTGATTGTCGTAGCATAGAACAGCCAACTAGGGAGAGAAGAAAGCCAAATCTTGATTTTTATTAAACGTTCCGCTAGGGCCTCTCGATGCTTGCCCGGTCGGCGCTCGCGTGATCACCTTCAAATTGAACCCGACTGTACACCTCCCCTCACCGACTGCCGCCGGTCACACTCGCCAGCACTTCACTGGCTCTTATGCGAGAACATAGGCTCGTCAATTCGTATGCTTACAGAACCAATATGATAGCATAATGTTTCTAGCGCACTGCGTTCGTTTGTCCAAGCTGTTGTGTAGTTTTTTAACGACAGCGCAACAGCGGTGCGCTGGCACGACTGCGCTGTGCGTTGCGCGAAAAACATCAAAATCAATTGCGTGGGCGTATCTATCGAATGAGCATAGAAGCGTCATAAAGCCTGAACTGATATCGCCGTTCGGAAGGAGCGAGAAACAGACAATAAACTTGGCAGTAACCGTCGATAAACTCGATCTGCTCTTCAGTCCGCTGAGTTGTTTTTTTTTCCTTGCGGTTGTAAATTGTAACAAAAACATACCGCTGTTGCCATTATCCCAGTGGCAATTGTTACAGGCAGCA
Organism: Rhipicephalus annulatus; assembly: GCA_013436015.1. Classification (NCBI taxonomy): domain Eukaryota; kingdom Metazoa; phylum Arthropoda; class Arachnida; order Ixodida; family Ixodidae; genus Rhipicephalus; species Rhipicephalus annulatus. The sequence goes on along the minus strand of WOVY01000395.1, from coordinate 1,003,709 downwards.
GTTGTTAGTGTTTTTCAATGTGCAAATTTTAGTAGCAGGTGCTGATCCCATCCCTCCCGAGTAAACAACAAACAGGACTGAAGTAGAGTGTACTAAAAGTGTTGAGTGGCATGACCGCGTTACGCCACATGATCCCTTCCGCGTTGCCCGTAGCGGCGGCACTGCAGTCGAATAGTACTGAAAGAGCCGCACGCTGCGTGCAGTAACTGCTAGGTGCTTCGGTTCGTCCGTCATGCTTTATTGATGTAGATTTCTTCGTACCTGCCCATCATTCATGTCTAGCACATGATTCCATAGCCCTTGAAGTTTGACACGCCAATCTATTGAATTTGAGCTCCATAAAAGCCATTGTGGAAGATCGGAAAGAATTCAGAAAGGGCGTGTCTTATACAGATTTCTTCTGTCTTAACCGTTTCTTTGTTGATTAGGCGTCTACAATATTCAGAATAACTGAGCCAATTTATTGAAAGTGAGCTCTGTCCATAAACCTGTGAGAAGAACTGTGGGTAGCCTTGTGCCGAACGTTTACAGTTGGCGAAGCTGAGTATAGCATGTCGCTGTACAGATGCGCACTGTAAATTTAACCTTTTCGACAGTATGACTTCTCAAAACTTGTTCAAGTCTAACGTAGTCGAACGAGAAATGCACCGCCTAAAAATAGTAGCTGGGCATCGCATGGATGATGGGGCGGTGACGTGATTATATATATATATATATATATATATATATATATATATATATATATATATATATATATTATAAAGGAGATTTATTAAGCAGAAAGGTTGATGCTTGGAAAGCTTGGAAGGCGATGCACCAGCCGCAATTTCCGAGCTCGAGCCACTGCTGCACACTTGATGCTGCTGCCTCTGCGCCGGAGTACTTCCTCTTCTTTACAATGGCCCCACGGAAAAAAGGAGCCATCCTGGCGACTTAGTCTTGTGCAGGCGGCGTTGAACCGTGGTACTGCTTGAGCTTCTGGACGTGTACAACCTCGCGGTTGCGACGTCGCAAGTCTGAAGGTGGCGTAACAGGCTCAATGAGGTAGTTTACTGGCGAAGTTTGTTCAAGGATATGATATGGCCCATCATACTTTGACAGAAGTTTGGAAGAGAGTCCAGGTGTGCGATGCGGCACTGACAGCCATACAAGAGCACCCGGAAGAAAAACGGGAGTTGAGGTCTGGGCATCATGAATTGCTTTTTGCCTGTTTTGGTCATCGCAGGTAAAGCGACGAGCTAACTGGCGGCATTCTTCTGCGTGTCTAGCGGCGTCCAAGATCGGTAGGCACTCGGACGCGTCCGGTCGATAGGGCAAAATGGTGTCAATGGTGTGGGAGGGGTGACGGTCGTAGAGGAGGTAAAAAGGAGAGAAGCCTGTTGTCGCTTGCGTTGCCGTATTATAGGCGTATGTAATGAATGGGAGGACTAAGTCCCAGTTAGAGTGGTCAGGCGTCACATACATAGATAGCATGTCACCGAGAGTACGATTAAAGCGCTCGGTAGCCCCGTTGGTATGAGGGTAGTAAGCGGTACATGTGCGATGTACAATAGCACACTCAGCGAGCAATTTTTCAATGACCTCGGACAAGAAGGCGCGGCCGCGGTCACTGAGGAGCTCTTGAGGGCCTCCATGGCGCCACACAAAATGACGCAGTAGGAAAGTGGCAACCTCCTGTGCTGTAGCCGTTTGAAGAGCAGCGGTCTCTGCATAGCGCGTTAGGTGGTCGATAGCAACTATTATCCACCTGTTGCCAGTCGGAGTCAATGGAAGTGGCCCATAAATATCTATTCCAACCCGTTCAAAGGGTCGGGAAGGGCATGGTAAAGGCTGCAGTTCACCGGCGGAGGCGTGTGGTGGAGATTTTCGACGCTGAGGTTCGGCACAAGAGCGGACGAAGTTGCGGACGAAGCTATACATACCACGCCAGTAGTAGCGATGTCGAAGCTTTTCGTAGGTCTTGAAGACTCCTGCGTGGCCACATTGTGGGTCAGCGTGGAAAGAGGAACAAATCTGCGACCTCAGGGTTCGTGGAACGACGAGCAGCCACTTGCGTCCCTCTGGTGCGTAGTTGCGTCGATAGAGAAGCGTGTCACGTATCGAGAAGTGTGGAACTTGGCGCCGAAGCGTTCGCGTCTTTGGGAGTTCAGAAGTGTCGGAGAGATGATTGAGAAGAGACGCAGTCCACGGGTCATTGCGTTGTTCGATAGCAATGGTGTCAAAGTCAAGCGATGACAATGTGGAATCACAAGCGGAGTCAGCTGTGGCATTCTGGGACAGGGGGGATCGGGAAAGGGCGTCGGCGTCAGCATGCTTTCGTCCTGACCGATAAACCACGCGTATGTCGTAATCTTGAATTTTCAACGCCCAGCGAGCGAGGCGGCCAGATGGGTCTTTTAACGTCGAAAGCCAGCACAGCGCGTGGTGGTCGGTCACGACGTCAAAAGAACGACCATATAGATATGGGCGAAACTTTCCAAGGGCCCAAACACTCCTTTTCTGTAACGCTGTAGTTGCTCTCAGCCTTGGTAAGTGTGCGACTAGCGTATGCGACGACGTATTCCTGATGTTCCGGTTTACGCTGTGCGAGCACAGCACCAAGGCCTACACCACTGGCGTCGGTGTGGATTTCAGTTGGAGCTTCAGGATCGAAATGGCGTAGAATGGGTGGCGTCGTGAGAAGCCGTCGCAAGGTGGTGAAAGCATCGTCGCAGGCAGGGGACCACGATAAGAGGTCTTTACAGCTGCTGAGCAGTTGCGTGAGAGGTGATATAATAGACGCGAAGTTTCGGACGAATCGCCGGAAATAAGAACACAAGCCGATGAAACTTCGAAGTTCTTTGATGGTGGCAGGTTTAGGAAACGCCGTAACAGCTCGCAATTTTTCGGGATCCGGGAGGATGCCTTCCTTCGAAACAACGTGGCCCAAAATGTTCAGTTGACGCATGGCAAATCGACATTTTTTGAGGTTTAATTGCAAACCGGCGTTAGTTAAGCAAGTAAGGACGTGCTGAAGGCGACGTAAGTGTGTGTCAAAGTTAGGGGCGAAGACCACGATATCATCGAGGTAACACAAGCATATCTTCCATTTTGGTCCACGCAGGATGTTGTCCATCATTCGTTCGAACGTTGCAGGGGCATTGCAAAGTCCGAAGGGCATGACGGTGAATTCATATAAACCGTCTGGCGTGACAAAAGCGGTTTTGGGGCGATCGGCCTCCGCCATAGGCACCTGCCAGTAGCCTGACCACAAGTCTAACGAGGAAAAGAACTCGGCACCCTGCAAACTGTCCAAAGCATCGTCAATGCGCGGTAGTGGATAGACATCCTTCAGCGTGATCTTGTTCAATCACCGGAAATCGACACAGAAATGGATAGAACCGTCTTTCTTTTTGACGAGAACCACCGGAGACGCCCATGGGCTCTGTGAAGGGCGAATGACGCCTCTGCGAAGCATGTCGTCTACTTGGTCAGCAATGACGCGGCGTTCTGTAGCGGACACGCGATATGGTCGTTGTCGCAGCGGTGAGTGGGACCCAGTGTCGATGTGGTGTTCTACTGCTAAGGCACGGCCGAGAGATGGTTGTTCAACGTCGAAAGAATGGCGGTAGCTGTCAAGAATGGTAAGGAGTTGTGAACGCTGTGAAGATGTCAAATCTGCAGCGATGAATGGTTGAAATATGTTTGCCGACGTTGAGTCAGGCGCTGAGACGACAGCCAGTTCACAGACGGATGTAGAAGGCACCTCATCGGGGACGGATATAATTCTGGGAGAACTGATTGTCTCGACGTGGCCAAGGCACTCGTGACAAAGTAGCGATAAAGACGACGACTCATGATTATAAATTGGCATTGTGGTTGAGCCTTCTACAAGATCGAGAGCAGCAAAAGGCAGGGGGAGGGCTCTTCGGGCGAACGATATTGGAGATGGTATGAAGAAGACCGTGCCGTCGGATATGGCGCTGCATGAAACTGGCAGGAACGCAAAAGAGCATGGAGGGATGTAGGTGTCATCAGCTAACGACAAGTTTAGCGGCAGACTGGGTGTCGACGGACGCTTGGTCATCCAGTGAGCAAAATTCAACCTCAGCCCTAGCACAGTTGATTACGGCGTTATGACGCGACAAAAAGTCCCATCCCAAAATAATATTATGGGAGCACGATGAAAGAACCACGAACTCTATCGTATACAGAGCGTCCTGAATTGTCACGCGGGCTGTATATACTACGGTCGGCTGAACAGGTTGAGCACTGGCTGTGCGAAGCGATAATCCGGAGAAAGGCGTCGTAACCTTACGAATTGAGCGGCAAAATCCAGCGTCTATAACAGAAACAGCGGCACCGGTATCTACAAGAGCGACAGTAGGGACATTTTCGACGAACACATCAATAACATTGGTAGGTGACAAATGAGGACTTGGGCAAACCGAAACTTGCGCAGTTCTTGCCTCAGGAACTGCGTCGTCTAGTTTTCCTCCTCGTTAGGCGCGGGCCATCGACGCATAGGAGAAGGCGAGCGGTGGCGTGGAGAGGGCGAGCGAAGACGTCCCGACCGAGGGCGGTGGTCGTCCTGGTAGCGGGCTGGCATTGGAGTGGAGGAACAGTATCGCGCGTTGGAGTCAAGCGGGGAGAAAGGCTCACGGTGGTTTTCATTGGTGATATGCGTCCGGCGGCGGCAATACCTTGCGACGTGTCCAGGGTATCGACAAGCATAACATATCGGGCGATTGTCGGGGGTGCGCCACGGGTTAGCGGTGTTGGTGCTGGTCCAGCGAACTGGAGGTGGGGGATAGCTCGCGCGAGGCTGGAACGAAGGCGCAGGCGCCTTGCGAGTTGGCATGGCTGCAGCCGCGGCGTAGGTGAGAGGAGCAGCCACAAGATTAGGTTCGCGAGCAGCTGGTAAGGCCTCGGTGACCTCTCCTTGAATGACATCACGTACAGAAGATGGTAAAGTTGTGGTAGCTTCTGGTGTGAAAGGCACCATGGAAAGCTGTCATGCAACTTCTTCACGGACAAATGCTTTTATTTCGGCTATTAGTGACGCTTTGTCATGACCACTGATCACACTAGACAGCGATGCCAAATCGTGTGCTGGAGGACGTCTTGTCAGAGCTCGCTGCTTCCGCAATTCATCGTAGCTTTGGCAGAGGCTGATTACGTCGTTAACAGTGGTCGGGCTTTTCGCCAAGAGCATTTGAAAAGCATCGTCGTCAATCCCTTTGAGGATGTGCTTACATTTTTCAGCTTCCGTCATTTCGGAGTTCACGCGTCTGCACAAATCGACGACGTCTTCTATGTAACTTGTGAAGGTTTCACCCGTTTCTTGTGCGCGTGTGCGTAAACGTTGCTCGGCACGAAGTTTTCAGACGGCAGGTCGATCGAAGACTGATACAATCGACGTTTTAAATTGCGGCCACGTTCGGACGTCTGCCTCGTGGTTTCTAAGCCAAAGGCTGGCTACACCCGCGAGGTAGAACGACACGCGTGTCAACTTGTCCGCGTCCGTCCATCTGTTTAAAGCGCTCACCCGTTCGAAAGTCGAGAGCCAATCTTCAACGTCGTTGTCATCTGTTCCACTGAAGATTGGAGGCTCCCGCTGAGGAACATTGCCTGGACAGGTGGCCGGAGGAGATGGAAGCGTCTGCTGATCGGCGTCCGGCATAGCAGAAGGTAGCCGTCGAGAACGGAGTTCCAGGATGGTAGCGGGAAGGTGTAAGGGACGGTACCCGGCACGGCTCCACCAATTATAAAGGAGATTTATTAAGCAGAAAGGTTGATGCTTGGAAAGCTTGGAAGGCGATGCACCAGCCGCAATTTCCGAGCTCGAGCCACTGCTGCACACTCGATGCTGCTGCCTCTGTGCCGGAGTACTTCCTCTTCTTTACAATATATATATATATATATATATATATATATATATATATATATGTGAAGACGTTTTTCTAATGGGCCAAACTTGCTTAAAGAAACACAACTTGACGGTTGTCTTAATTTTATTTTCAACGACTTCGACCGGTGGACCGATCTTCGTTAGGGGTTTTTCGCAACCCCTGACTTATTCGCAAACCCTGACGAAGGTCGGTCCACTGGTCGAAATCGTTGGTAATAAAATAAAGACAACCGCTAAGTTGTGTTTCTTTTCTTCTCCTCTGTCTCCTCTCTATCTCTCTCTCTCTCTCTCTCTATATATATATATATATATATATATATATATGTATATATATATATTATGAGACCACGTCAGGTACGCCAGCAACCAGTTTATTTTTTTCGTCCAGGTGCATGAGCCAAAGAGACCTAGCTCGCGTGACATACGATTACAATCACTACAATGGCTTGGTCATACAGATGAAGATGAAGTACATAGTCAGCGCTCTAACTATTTTCCCCCCTTCGCGAAAGAGCGCAGAAAGTTAGAAATGGTTGGAACGCCGAATATACGGTTTGAGTCGAAAGACGTGGACGTTCTCGGTGTGGCAGTGACGACGATCAGGAGCCGCGTTGACAGGAGCAACGTGATAGTTGACTTCGGATGTTCGTTGCAGAACGGTGTATGGACCGAGATATCAGTGAAGGAATTTTTCGCAGAGCGCAGGTGCACGAACAGGTGTCCGAAAAAGGACTTCGTTGCCTGGGAGGAACAGAACAACTCGACGCTTTGCGTCAATGTCGATTTTTCTTTTCTGCTGAATGGTAGCATTGTTGGCGCGGGCGATTTCACGGCAGCGGGCGACGCGAGCGGCGAACTCTTCCGGGAGAGATGAAGATAGAACGGAAGATGTGGACAAAAAGGTGGTGTCCAGAACAAAAGTCGGTACACGGCCATAAACGAGAAAAAAAAGGCTGTAATTCGTCGTACGCTGTATGGCAGTATTATAGCCGAACGTGACGAAAGGAAGTATAGTGTCCCTGTTTTTGTGATCCGGTTGAACGTACATGGAGATCATGTCGGACAAAGTTCGGTGAAAACACTCAGTAAGCCCATTAGTTTCGGGGTGATACACTGATGTGGTCTTGTGGATGGTGTTAGAAGCCTGGAGGACTTCAGCAAGGACATGTGAAAGAAATATCTTGCCACGGTCACTAAGAAGCACACGCGGTGCGCCATGTCGTAAAACAATGGCGCGAAGAAAAAAATTGGCGACTTCAAAGGTAGCACCAGACGGAAGAGCTGCCGTCTCTGCGTAGCGAATAAGGTGTTCCACGACAATAACAATCCAACGGTGACCGGCTGGCCTAAGCGGAAGAGGTCTGTATAAGTCTATGCCCACAAAGTTAATGGGAGTGGACGAGCATGGCAGTGGTTGAAATGGTCCCGCGGGAAGAGACGTGGTAAGTTTTCGGTGCTGGCATGACGCACAGGAACCGACGTACTTGGCGACAGAATTGGAGAGGCCAGGCCGAAAGCAGTGAGTTTTGAGGTGGTCGGAAGACTTGTGGAACCCTAAGTGGCCAGCTGTCGCGTCGTCACGAAACGCCTGTAAAACTTCCAGACGAAGTGAGCGAGGAATGACGGGAACCCATTGGTTACAGAGAGGACGGTAAATTTGCCGACATAATGATCCATCTTGAAGCTTGAAACAGGCAAGTTGTCTTATGCGGCTGTTTGGAGCACGCGATAAGCCAGCGAGCCGATTGATGATTGTGCGGCAGTAGGTATCGGCATGTTGGAGCGAGGCGAGATCTGTGAACGAAAGAAGATTCGCCGAGGCAACTAACTGTTTCGAAGCAGTAGCCATCTGTTTGGTCACTTTGGCGGGCGGTGAGGAACAGATGGAAGGTGACACTTCGGCGTTTTGCGAGAGCGGGCAACGGGACAAAGCGTCGGCATCTTGGTGCTCTCGGCCCGACCTATATGTGACGCTGTAGTCATACTCTTGCAATCGTAGTACCCAACGGCCAAGGCGTCCCGACAAATTTTTGAAAGACGATAACCAACACAGAGCGTGATGGTCAGTCACTATTGTGAAATGCCGGCCGTATAAGTAAGGACGAAACTTTTGTACGGACCACACGATGGCGAGACATTCTTGCTCAGTGATGCTGTAATTTCGCTCAGCAGGTGAAAGAGTACGGCTCACGTAGGTCACGACTTGTTCTTCGAAAGCGTGGTTCCACTGAAGGACAGCACCGATACCAAGTCCACTTGCGTCAGTGTGTAGCAGAGTAGGTGCTGCAGGGTCAAAATGGCGAAGCACTGGCCGTGATGTAAGGCATCGCTTGAGGGTGTGAAAAGCGGCTGCGCAGTCATCCGACCAGACAAAGGGTGCGCTCGTGGTCAGAAGTTTGTTCAGAGGAGTCGCAATAGGAGCGAAATCATGCACAAAGCGGCGGAAACACGACGCCAAGCCAAGAAAGCTGAGGAGGTCTTTGGGTGTGGTGGGTGTAGGAAAGTGCAGTACCCCGGCGACCTTGTCGGGATAGGGCTCAACGCCTTGTTTACTGACGACGTGACCTAACACCTTGATGCTGTGACTGGCAAACCGACACTTATTAGTGCTCAGCTGGAGACCGGCCTTAGCTAAACATGTGAGGACTTCGCCTAGCCGTTCCAGGTGCTGTGAGAAGCTGGACGAAGAGATGACAATGTCATCCAGGTAGCAAAGGCACGTCTCACATTTTAATTCCCGCAGTACCGTGTCCACCATTCTTTCAAATGTAGCTGGGGCATTGCATAGACCAAAAGGCATCACATTGAATTCAAAGATCCAATCTGGCGTAGCAAACGCAGTCTTCTCTTTATTAGACTCGTGCATCGGAATCTGCCAATAACCAGAGTGCAAGTCGAGACTTGAAAAGTACTCGGCACCTTGCAAAGTATCAAGAGCGTTGTCAATGCGAGGCATTGACGACGCTGATTACGAGTAGTTTTGTTGAGTGATCTGTAATCAATGCAAAACCTTACTGAGCCATCCTTTTTTTTTCACTAGTACGACAGGAGAAGACCATGCGCTTGTTGAAGGCCTGGTGACGTTGCGCGCGAGCATGTCGTTGACTTGTTCTTGTATAAGCTTGCGTTCAGATACCGACACACGGTAAGGGCGTCGGCGAATGACACGGGATCCGTCAGTCTCGATACGATAAGCGGCCACTTTTGTTTGACACAGACCTTCAGAACAAACGTCAAAGCAAGTTTTGCGCTTCAGTAATAACGCTAGTAAGGCATCAGTTTGCGTTGGGTTGAGATGTTCACAGAAAGTGGCCTTGAGAGCAGGAGATGAATCCTCAGCTGGCATACACTTTGAGAATGCCGAAGCAGATGAACCAGTAACGACACAAACCGGGGCTTTTTTGGTAATGCTAGCAACAGTGGTTCCCTTTGGCAGAAGTAATGGTTCTGGCGTCGTGTTGCAGGCGGTGATGCTTGCATGACCACGTGAGAACCGCACTAAACAAGATGCGATGGTGATCCCTCGAAAAATACAGCACTGGCAATGAACAACCACAGCATCACCATACAGAATGTCTCGTGACGATCGTAAGGACACGTTCTTGTCCGGGAGGCAGGAGGAAATCTGCAGCTGTGACAAGGTTTGGCGACGATAGGTCGACAGCAGAAGAAAGCTCAGTGTAAGTAATACGAATGAGGGGCCGACTGCACAAAATTACAGCAGACGCAGCTCACAGGAAGTCCCAGAATAAAATTATCTGATGAGCGCACGAAGACTGCACAGCCAATTGTACGTGATGACGGATTCGCTTGATGAGAACACGAGCAGTACACAATTCGGTCGGGCAAATCGGACTGTCATTAGTGCCGCATAAAATGTGACCGGAATAAGGAGTTTGCACTTTACTCAGGCGAAAACACAATTCACAATCAATTACTGAAATGGCGGTAAGAGCATCAACAAAAACACCTTCCACACTAACAGGCAGTAAATTAGCTGGGCGAGACGGAGGAGTTGTAACGTTTCGACAACAGCCAGTTTCCTCCCCTAAAACTGCACCTTCTAGTTTTCCGTGTCCAGAGAGATCAGCGCAGGACGCAGGGGTGATGTACGCCGAAACGGTGATGGAGAATGGCGGTGAGATGAACGATAAGGATAAGGTCCAGCTTGAGACCATGGAGGGGAGGGCGACTGACGGGATGTGGACGGATACAGTGCGGGATCGTATTCGTCGGGTCTAGGGGCAAAGTCTCTTTCGTAAGCTGGATAACCATGACGTTCATCCTGCTGACGGAGGCGGCAGAAACGGGATATATGACCCCTTATGCCACAGTAGAAGCAGACGGTGCGTGGAGGACGCCATGTAGAATAGTGGGGTGGCCTTGGCACTTGCGTTGCCATCACCGCCAAATGGTCACATTCGATGTCCGCAGGCACGGTTGGAACTGATGTCGGGGCCCGTGATGCAATTCTGCGTACGAAGGCGCTCGAAAGCGCACAGGAGACGGGGCATGTGCAGCGCTTGTCATTGATGTCAGTTCGTCCTTGATTATCTCACGCAGGTTTGAAGGAGGTGGGTGGACAGACGCAATAGTTGGGTTGCCTGGAATAAGGCCGTGGAGTTTCTCTCTGACAATTGTACGGATCAGGGCTCGCAATTCATGTTGTTCGGTAAAGCGAGCGTCGGAGGAGGCGTGTGGAAGGCACATGGATTGAAGCGTGTCCAAGCTTTGGCATGCGGTGGTGATGTCCCGGACGGTAGTTGGGTTCTCGATAACGAGAGCATTGAAGGCCACAGTTTTGATACCTTTCAGTAGGTGTCGGATGCGATCCGCCTCCGTCATGTCATTTTGTCCTCGGCGACAGAGAGCCAGAATATCTTCATTGCAGGACGTGTATCATTCGTCGTCCCCCTGGAAGCGGGTTGCGAGCTTCTGTTTCGCTACCGTAGAGCATCCTGCAGATGTGCCAAATACATGATGGAGATGCCCCGTTAAGGCCGACCGATTGGAGAAGTCGCTCTCGGGGTTGTAATACCAGGTTTCAGCGACGCCATCGAGGTAAAAAGGAACACAGCGCAGTTTGTGCGCCTTGTCCCAATAATTACACATGCTGGTTCGATCATAACTGTCCTGCCATTCTTCGACGTCTTCGCCGCGAAGCCCGAAAAATACCGGAGGGTCTCGATGAGAGGTACTCACGGTGTAGTGAAGCCTAAGTGGCTGAGAAGGAGCGGTGGCAGCAGCGGACGCGTTGGGTTCCGCCATCGCTGTTGTTTAAGGGCACAACCGTCGACCAGACCGGAGCTCCAGCAGTGA